>JAMQGT020012228.1:0-123834 GCA_024447675.2 Pterophyllum scalare | reverse complement strand
ATCAGCAGAAAACTGTTTAAGCATAAAAATTCAAAAACAATAAATAATATAGTTTTATCAACTGCACAAAAGAATAAAACAATTAAATGTGGATTATTAAACATTAGGTCTCTCTCTTCCAAGTCCCTGTTAGTAAATGATTTAATAATTGATCAACATATTGATTTATTGTGCCTTACAGAAACCTGGTTACAGCAGGATGAATATGTTAGTTTAAATGAATCAACACCCCCGAGTCACACTAACTGTCAGAATGCTCGAAGCACAGGTCGAGGAGGAGGCGTAGCTGCAATCTTCAATTCCAGCTTAGTGATTAATCAAAGACCCAGACAGAGTTTTAATTCTTTTGAAAGCCTGACTCTTGGTCTTGCCCACCCTAATTGGGAAATTCAAAAACCAGTTTTATTTGTTATTATCTATCGTCCACCTGGTCCTTACTCAGAGTTTCTGTCTGATTTCTCAGACTTTTTATCTGTCATTTTGACTGTTGGGTTTTCTCTGTGTTATTGTAGGGTCTTTACCCACAATACAAAGCCCCTTGAGGCGACTGTTTGTTGTGATTTGGCGCTATATAAATAACATTGAATTGAGTAAATTCAGCCATGAGTATTGTGCAAGATTTCATACAAATTTAAATCTGTAAAAATAACTTCTGAACGCAAGTTTTTTTGGTGCTTTTGAGCAAATGTCTCATCAGCCTTGTGCTTTTAAGAAGTTGTGTTGTGACAGGCTAGTCCACATACAGTCTCTATGATTAAACAAAGACCTTCACATTGTCCATTTCCATTGTCAGCTGTATGATAATAAATGTTCATTGTGTAAAGACAAATGCCTGAAAAATGTGTAACCATACTTTCTTCAGGTCCAGTAAGGAGGGCTTAGTTCACACCCATCGGGCCCTTCACCAGCACAGTCCCACCTCCTCTGTCACCTCGGTGGGCTCCTTGTCTCGTACTCAGTCCTCCACTCTTAGCAGCATGCTTAGTGCCTCCCACTCCTCTCATCCTTCATTCCCTCATCAGCAACCCCAGAACCAGGGAGAGCCCTTACTCAGCACTGGCCCTCGTAGTCCACAAACTACTGGCTCCCACCAATTAGCAGAACCTTTTATGTCAGGGTCTGTTCACGCAGCACAACAAAGGAGCCATGGTTTTCCTCCTGACCCCTACGGCTCCACTCCAAGGATGCACCATCAGCAGCAGCAGCCTCACCATTTTTACCAGCAACAGCAACAACAGCACTTCCAAGGACCTCCCCAACCCCAGGTGTCGGTCCATTCTGGACCTTTCCCCCTGGCACACTCCTACTCCCACCTGCAAGGGGAACCCTTTGCAATGATGGCCCGTGCCCAGCAGATGGTAGATATGCTGACAGAGGAGAACAGGATGTTAAGACAGGAAATGGAGGCCTGTCGCGAAAAAGTCACTAAACTACAAAAGGTAATACCTTCTGCAAAACAGCTTTAAGGGATAGTTACAAGTTTAGCCATCATTTGTTTGTGAATGGAGCAGTGAGATACACAAGCGTTGCATGCAGACAGGCAACGGTGTTGCCCACTAAGCATAACAGCTTCTTAGGGCAGGGAAATGAGCTTCAGTTTTTAGTTCAGACTAACGTGTTGAATGTGAGGTTTAAACCATGCTGTTGCAACCTATAGAGTAGCATAACCAGGGTACGTATTCAAACATGCACCTGATAATTTCAGCTTAACAGCAAGGGAAGTGAATAATAATAATGATGATGATAAGATTATTATTGTTATATTTAGTTTGAAACTTTATTTTTTTATCTTTAAGCGTTCCTCAATGCTTTGGTTGAACATTTGTTTTTGGGGGGCATGAAGCTACAACTGCTAACTGGTGTTAGTGGTAAGGCCAGTTTTAACCAGTAGTTGGTTAAAAATTGGTATAAATGGAAAACTGGGAAAGAAAAATAGATGTCTTATCACACATCCTTTCACTCTGTGTCCATAAACAGTTGGAATCAGAGATCCAGCTGGTCTCAGAGGCCTATGAAAACCTTGCCAAATCCTCCTCCAAAAGGGAGGCCCTGGAAAAAACGATGAGGAACAAGCTAGAGCTAGAGGTGCGCCGGCTGCATGACTTCAACAGAGACCTCCGAGGTGAGAATGTCAAGCAGTAATGTTCTGAATTACCATTTACCTTCATTAACATGTTTAAACCACATGGTGACATGTAATAGGTGTACCCTGCCTCAGCTCCTAGTTAGATTAGCAGTTATGGAAATACAGGAATGGGAAGGTGGGCTTGCATTTGTTTCCCAAAAAGGGAGGGAGTTTCCCACAGTGTGAGGGTGTGACCATATTTATGTCCCCCTAACATGAGTAATATACAGTTTATAGATTTTTGGACAGAAACATTTTTTTGTAACTTGTACACATCCACAGTGCTTTTAAATCAATCGGTCGAGATGTGATCTATGCGTTAATTTTAAGGTTTAATTCAAAGGGTTTAATAAAAGTATTTAATTAATCTTTTATTGATTATAGCCTGTTCCCTTGTTATGTCAAGACACATTAAAAAGATACAATAATCTGGATTGATTCCAAGTGTTGAACTTGTAGCTGTTCACTGGAAGTCTCAATATGAGGTCCAAAGAGACGCTGATGCAGGTGAAGTAGACTGAAAACCAAAATAAACCCATCAGAGAGACAGAAATTTTATACCACCTGGTATATTCTTCAAAGGAAGGAATCCACTGGCCCGCTCAATGGAAAAAATTCTGGAATCATCCACATCAATATCCCTGGAAGGCCACTTTCTGGCTATTTTGGTGTGGATGATTCTGGAATTTTGTCCGTAGTTAATGAAAACCCTTCACAACATATAACCTTGCTGGAGGCAAGATTATGGCACGAGCATGTATGACAGCCAGAGGAACCAGATCACTAGTGTTTACTGATGATGTGGCTGCTGATAGAAGTAGCAGGATGAACTGTGACGTGCACAGATCAATACTCTCAGTTCAGATTCATCCAAACACCACAGAACTGATCAGTGCTTCACAATCCAAATTTACTGAACACAAAATCAAAGGCAGAGAGACACAAACAAGCAGCAACTGAAGGTGCTGCAGAAAGGGCCTTCAGACCATCTGAAGGGAGGAAACGCTGCATTTGGTGGTGCCCGTTTTTAGTTATTAGAAACAATCAGACTAACACTGGTAGTTTGTCTAGTTACATTTGAGCCAATGAAAATCATTTATAAAATTAAGTATACATAAAAATATTTTATCTGCTTAATGTGTCTTGAAATAATGAGGGAACAGTTTGTCTGCTTTGAAAATGACCCATCAATTGTCCATTTACTTTTGTGCCTCTGAAAATCAATGGCACAGATTAAGGATTAATGGGAGCGTCTCATTGCAAATCACCGTAACACCTCACTTCTTCCATTCTTTAATTTACACTAGATGTACAAATGTTTTGGGCCACACCCAAAACATTAGGAGGCCACACCTCTTAAGCTTTGAATTCAGGAGTTTTCAGTCCCATTGACACGTCATGTGTACAAGTCACCAATTCTCTGCTGCCTCAATAACCGCTAAGTTCCAAACCTCCTCTGGCATTAACATCAGCACAAAAACTATCACCGAGAAGTTCGTGGCATGGGCTTGCATGGCTAACAGCTCCTGCAGGTGTAATGTGTAGGTGGCCCAGTACTTTTATTCATATGCCATATGTCTTTATAGTTTAGGTGGTGGATATTTTGTGCCAGGTTTCTTGGTCAAGGGTCAACATATATTTTGGCTACTGTTTTGGAGATGTTGAAAGAAAGAAAGGAATGAAGGAATCTAGCCTGTTGATGGCACTTGAGTAGATCTATGGAGCCAGTGTTAATTTCATTGACGAACTATTTCCGTCGTAGTTTTCGTCGACGACCCTTTTTTTGTTTGTTTTTGTGACAAAAACGAGATGATAACTAAATAAAAACTACCTTAATGGATAAAAACGATGACGGAATTAATTGACACTTTCGTCAACGAAGGAAAACGAGATGAAAATGCTTGGTGGGGACGACATCCAATCAGAACTGATTTCATTTTGTGAAAGGCAGCAACAAGTTAGGAAAACTTCCAATTAAACGCACAGTTGCACAGATTTGATCTAAACCCGGGAAGGCCGCACTAGCCTGTGAATTCTTCAGGCAGAGCACGCCTACTCATCAATATTTTATTGTGATGCTCAATAAACAAGGTCAGGTAGATACAGATGTTGTTTGCCCAATATGTTTGTATGTGTATTGGTCTTTCAAGCATTAATAATATTCCACAACTGTTAATAAATGTTTAATTTTGTGTAAGTGTGTATAATGACTAATTCAAGGGAACTGAAGAAAAACCATTTACATTTAATATCCTTTAAATTTTAGTCAACTGAATGGACTTTGGATTTAGTCGACTAAAACTAAAAGTAATCAGGTGACTAAATTATGACTAAATTACATTTTCATCAAAAGACTTAAGACTAAATCAAAATTTTCTGTCAAAATTAACACTGGATGGAGCAAAGGGAGTTCATGTGAAAAATGATGCATGTCACACTGCTGTGACATGCATCATTTTTCTCTTTTCCTCTTTATGAGGAAAACTTATGGCTCTCCAAAATTTGGTGACAAAGGTCAGCCAGTTGCAGAATAGGTAGTCCTTTACGGCTGCTCGTCATTCTGTTTAATGACCCCTTAAAGTCTGTGTGTCTGTGTAATAAGTCCACACATTGCACCTTTGTTTCCTCTGTGTGTATGCCCAAGCAGCAAGAATTTGTATTGTGTGCTGCTGTTTTTAAGAGCGCATGGAGACGGCTAATAAGCAGCTTGCTGCTAAGGAGTGTGATGGCTCAGAGGACAACCGTAAAACCATCTCCCAGCTTCTGGCACAGAGTAAGTGCACCACACACACACACACACACACACACACCAAGCCTCAAACCAACAACCCACACTACCTGGTAGTTATTATTTCTCATATAACACCTGTCAAAAAGGGGGGAAAGATGGCAGAAATGTGTGTTTTATGGGCAACATGGCAACTAACCAGACAATAATTCAGTGAACTCATTCAATATCTGGACAGTTTTATTGTTTTATAGAATGTGTAAGACACCTAGATAAGGTTCTTCAATAATTTTATGTGAACAATTCATGTCTTCTTTACTTCACTGTCCAATTAATTATGTAGACATAAACAAAACTGCAGATGAAAATGAGCCTTTCTGGCTAAATCTGTAAAATACATATACATCATGCCTCTGTACGAAGGTAATGTCATTTCATTTCATGCTGTACTTTATCAATGTTATGTCTGTTATTGACGCCTGACCTTTTTTGTGTGTGTGTGTGGGGGGTCTTACTACAGTTCTGTCTGCCTTAATTGAGGATTAGTAAATGATTTAATAATTGATCAGCATATTCATTGTGCCTTACAGAGACAGGGTTACAGCAGGATGAATGTGCTCCTTTGAACTAATCAGCAGCCCGAGTCATACGAAGTGAAGCACGGGTCAAGGAGTATCAGCAGTTTTCCACTTCAGCTTATAATCAGCCAAAGACCCAGACAGAGTTTGAATTCATTTGAAGGCCTGACTCTTGTAACTCCCTCAATGAAAAACTCAAAAACTACTTTTACTTGTTATCTGTTGTTCACTTGGCCTTTTACTCAGAGTTCCTATTTCATTTCTCAGACTTTTATCCGATTTAGTGCTCAGTTCAGATAAAATAATTGCAGTGAGTGATTTTAACATCCTTGTAGATAGTCTCTGGAGCTTGAAAAAGGCATCTGAACTTCTTTAAGTCTCTTGTTTCACCTCTCATCTGAAAGCCTTCTTCAGTTTTAAAAACTAGTGGTGGGAGTCCCAGGTATTTGAGCCCTAGTGCGGGGTTGCCTTTGGGAGGTGACGTGCCAAGGTGTGAAAAGTATCCGTGGTTTTGGGTGAAAACAATGTGGGACTTTGCCCCACTCTGTCATAGCGGGCACGGTGGCAGAGAGGAGGTGGACCCAAAGATGCAGGACTCCGCAGTCGGACGTGAACTCTAATACACAGCTTTATTGCTGGATTATCACCAAACACATGGAGCTTGGGGAGCATCTACAAACGTAAATATTCAAACTCACTAGACACAGGGAACACCGAACAGGAGAGCACAACGCGACAGAGAAGTAAGGAAAAAGCAGACCATATATACACATCAGGGCAATCAGGGAAATAGGCCACACCAGGGAGCACAGCTGAACAGAATCACACTAACAAGACAGAGGAAGCAAAACAGAACACAATGCACAAGAGACACACACTAGGGAAATAAAACAAGAAGTAACAGAACATGAGACAGAAACACAAACTTGACAAGACATGCAAAACACAGGGAAGCATGATAACCAGCGTAAACAGCTACTTAAGAGAACAGTGAAACTCAAACGACTAACTCAGGTGCCAAAAGTACAAAGATGGACAAGAATTCAAAAGTCCAAATCTAAGACGCTGGGTCACGGCCCATAATGCACCATCAAGTGACCTATTGAGGTCACCTGAAGAAAGGTGTGAGTAGGGGCTGAGGCGCCTGAGAATGCATCTACATCTGCATTGTAGATGGGGGGCTTGTCGGTGATTGTCGTTCACAGTGGACATAGACAGCTTCTGTCAGACTGTCTATCTCCACAGTGTGAACACAGGGCACTCTTTCAAGAACTTCATGAAATGAAAATCCCTTTGCCTCCACCTTCTAACAGCATACAGAGGATACAAATATAAAGTGCATACCACTACATGTATAGAAGGTGATTATAATGACCACCCCCATGTATGTGTGAAATATCCCTTAGGCATTTCATGTATGCACATGGTTGGTAGGGATGCGTTCAGAGCCATACTGCTGAATATAAATGACTGCAGTTGGAACAGCAGCCCCCCACAACCCTGAAAAGGAGAAGCAGAAGGTGGAGGTAGGGATGGATGGATGGAATACCAGTCCTGTTTTGACTAAAGTGGTACTGACAGAATTATATTTAGTATGCAAAAAGATGTTTTAGGGACAGTCAAAGTTAACTGTCAGTCATGTATTAAGTGAATGAAGTGTTTATGCCACATCTACACTTCAGGTGTGCTGGGATGCCACAAGTTCGGGCTGTTTTCATCGGAGTTGAAATGTAATGTGGTTAATCTATGGTGTACATAAAATCAGCCATCTAAAAAATAAGGAGGAAAATATACAGTATGTGTCGTATGTGTTCATATTCTTCTGTGTGTACTCAGGCAAAGAAACACTGCGTGAGAAGGAGAAGCTGGAGATGGAACTCAATGCACTACGATCGACCACAGAGGACCAGAGAAGGCACATCGAGATCAGAGACCAGGCACTGAACAATGCCCAGGCCAAAGTGGTCAAATTGGAGGAGGAGGTATGAAACTTACTGCATCCCTTGGATTTGAATTACTCTGTTCTGCTTTTGCTGTCTTTATCAGAACATCTTTATTCTGATTAGATAAAAAAGCCACTCTGGCTTATGCTCGATTGTTTAATGTGATAAATGGAAGTCATTACGTAGAAGCAGACTCCAACATAGTCACGTTTTTTCAGTAAACAGGACACATTAGAACTAGAGACTGTCATGCAGTGGTCTGTTTTTTTTTTTTAAACTTCAGTTTACCTTATAAAGTCATATCAACATATAGTTGAGAAAATCTGTCCAGAGAGACATTTAAACAACTGTCAATCTGCATGTGCTGTATCTGACTCTGTAGCAGAGGGTAAACTACAGAGCAAGTTCAGTGTAACTGGATTTCTTAACAAACCTAAAATCCCAGTCAGAGATAAAGGGTGTCACTGCGGTGGTTCTTCTGTTAACTGAAGCTTTCTGATTCAGGATTTGTGCACACTCACATTAAAGGGGGCTGAGCACCGCCTACCTCAGAGACATTATCAGACAGACAGATGATGGAGATCTCTAGAGATTATAAACTGTAATAATAATAAAATGAAACAATGCTGCAGAAATTAATATTGCCATTTGATCATCACAAGCAGAAAAATAAATGCATTCAATCAAATTCATAGATTTATTTTACCGTTCAGTGCCGTCTCAGCTGTTTATTCCTGATGTGACGTCTGCACATTAGAGCTCTGAAACTTTAGCTTAATATATTTAAACATTAAAGATTGCTCACTGTGTTTTGTTCTGACACTCTCCCTGATAGAGGAGATCTAGAACTTATTTTAGCTTGTCGCCAGATCCAAGTGGAATTGTTTCTACTGATTTAATAGGTATAGAAAAAGGCCTGCAAATGTAACCAGTTAGTTTTTTCCTATGTTCCAGTAGCTGCAGTTTCAGCAGTGTAAAAAAAGACTTAACAGCAGATGAGATCTTACCATAAAACCATTCTCTGCATCACTAATTGAATGTATCCAAATTCCAGTTACTGTGCACTGCACAGTTTGTGCTGCTGTAACTTTACAGCTGGGCTTCATGTATTGGCTCTAGGAAGGTACATTTTAACAAGCTCTATATAAAACATTTCTCCAGAAGAGGGTCCATGAAGCTTACTGTAGCTAAACAAAGAACAGGTGAAAAAGTGGGACTTTCAAACAGAAACACTGGACATAATCTGCTCCAGACCAGGTAACGCTCACAATCATCACCTAAAGGTCACATTTGACATTTTAGGAGCACTTTCCCCATTTTCACAGTATAACATTCATGCACACTATGCAAAACTTTACTGAATTCTTGCTCCTGATGTACTGAGCAATATTCACTTCTGTAAATCGTTTAGCAAAGTTGTTAATGTAGGAGTTTCAGTAGTGGTACATTTTTCATGTGCAAAATTCATGAAATGCCAGATAATGTGATAGTTTAAAATATCCCTTTTCCACCACCTCCTAAAAGGATACAAAGTGCATACCACTGCATGTATAGAAGGTGATTACAATGATCTCATTGGCCATGACCATGTAGGGAGTGGTTGACTCCCACATTAGGGTCATGGCGGGGGCCTTTGTATCACAATGTGGCCACTGCCATGACGTGCTGAGGCATTCACGTAATTTCATGCTTTTTATGACCATGGTTACTACTGACCATGTAGTCAGAATATTCCTGACCTCAGACACTTCCATTTGGTGGTGAACAAGATTAATTTGTCCTGGATATGACTGCTTACGGGCATTCTTGACTTCTCAGTGGATTTTAATTCTCTTCAGTTTGTTCAATACAGCCAATCAGTGACAAGAAAGGTTATCACTCTCTTTCTGTGCTGTACACACTAAATAAACCTTTTCCTGGTTACTGACATTTTATTTAGTTTATTGAACAGCAACAATGAATAGAGGGCACCCAGATTACATGCTATGAACATGAGAAGAATCATTTATATTTTTATATTTGTTTGGAGATTTAATAATATTGTAATAATGGCTGCTGAGCATAACTATGCATGGACTGAGACTGACTTTAATGTGTGTGTAGCTGAAGAAGAAGCAGGTTTACGTGGAGAAGGTGGAGAGAATGCAGCAGGCTCTGGCTCAGCTCCAAGCAGCCTGCGAGAAGCGAGAACAGCTTGAACACCGACTTCGTACAAGGCTGGAGCGAGAGCTGGAGTCTCTGCGTATGCAGCAGGTACGACCACATGTTGGCTCACTGTCCCACCAAAAACCCTGCTAATATCTGGTTAATTTTCTTATAACCTTATTATACATCTTCTCTTGTGAATTTTATGTAATTATTTTTAGGTGTATGCATTTATTCTAAGACATAACAAATGCCCTCTTAAGTTTGAGTACTTTACTGATCATTTCCTAACACTGTGCTGTGCTTCTCACAGCTCCCCCAGATGGATTGTTACATGTTGAGGGTGAAAACAAAAGAAAAACCCCAAAAAGAAGCTTTTAGTAATGCCTAAATGCAAGATCACATGTACAGTGGGGAAATATTTATGTGATCCCCTGCTGAATGTGGAAGTTTGCTTCCAAAGAAACGGCCTCTGATACTTATGTTTATTTCATTTTAATTGGAGAGATAGAAAATCAACCAAAAATCCAGAAAAAGCACATTACAAAAAAGTTATACATCTATTTGCAAGTCATTGAATGAAATGTGTATTTGAGACTCCACAACCCAACATGAACTCTTGGCCTGCCAGATTGATACTCCTGATCTCAGCTCGTTATGTATATAAAGCAATCGTTTTCTTCCATTCCAACCTCTCCACCAACACGGGCAAGAACAAAGAGCTTTCAGAGGATGTCAGGGCACAAGACTGTAGACCTGCACAAAGCTGGAATGGGCTACAGGAACATCAGCAAGAAGCCTGCTGAGAAGCTCGGTCTGGAGCTCCATACTAGATCTTTTCTCATGAGATGAGGATGATTGTGAGAAAGGTGGTGGACCAAAACTACACGGGAGGAGCTTGTTAATGATCTGAAGGCAGTTGGGACCACAGTCACCAAGAACACCACTGGTAACACACTACGCTGTAATGGACTGTAATCTTGTGGCACCCCTGCCCAAGAAGGCACATGTACCGGCCTGTCTTAAGTTTGCCAGTGAACATCCAAATGATTCAGAGGAGACCTGAATCCTCCATCTGGGAAACTGAGCTGTCCCTTCACTCTTTTATTGGTATGGGCTTTGTGGACAGTCAAGTAGAGCACATATACGAGTCGCTGTCCAGTGTCAGAGGAGGAGCTGCTGCCAAACACATCCTGCCAACCCTCACAGCTCTGTTTGTCTTGCACCTCAACCCGTCCAGTGTGCACAAAGTTAAAGAGACACAGCTGCAGCAGCACATGAGCTAACTGCAGAAAATAGGGTTAGTTGAAGGCAGTCTTCAGAGTGGTGGCCCATTACCTCAGGATCCTGACTGTGCCTTTGAAGTGATTTAAAAGATGTGGTGATGTTCCTCAAAGTGCCAGTTTACTTCCCAGCAGGTCACAGACATTGTCAGTCTGTCCAGCAGTAGTGCTGTAGGACTTGGAGCAGCTGGCATACACGTTTCAGTACATCTACATCAGAATAGGTATCAAACAGGTGGAGATGGTGAAGTGCCAACTGTTCTGTTTCTGTCTGGATGAGGTCTGCTGCAGACGTACTTTTTTGGAGTAATGGGGCCTGTGAAACCCTGGACAAAGAAAGAGCCGGTGACAGGCATCAACCCCAAACTGGACAGCGTCCTTAATGATGGCCAGGACGCCTTCCACATGCACGTTCCCTAGGCGTCGGCAGAGGAGTATGATGTGTTTAAAAGACGGGCAGCAAGGGAGGAAGAGGAGCTGCAGCAGGGCAGGATACCTGATAATGATGGCGAAGAAGATGAGTATGCAGGAGGAAAAGGTGGAAGTCCCATAGACTATTATCTAAACCACCCATGAAAACATAATATTGTGGTTGTTCTCGTGAACTGGAAAGCCTTCTGCTGGGGAGTTGATTTATGTAAGTGACTTCATCAGGTTCTGAGATGTGATGAGTTGCGAGACAGTGGGTCAGTTGTTGGAAAAATGTCTCCCATGTAATCTTTTTGTCAAACTGTCAATAAGATTTTTGACTTTCCTTAGTTGATGTCATGAATTAAATTCATTTGGGGTGGCTGTAGCTCAGGAGGTAGAGCAGGTCATCTAGTAATCGGAAGGTTGGAGATTTGGTCCATGGCTGCTCGAGTCGGCATAACAAAGTATCCTTGGGAAAGACACTGAACCCAGAGTTGCTCCTGATGCATTCATCAGTGTGATGTTGTGATAGAAGTATTTGTTGGATAGAAAGCACTTAGGTGGTGCTCAAGGTAGAGTACAAAAGCGCTATAGAAGAACCAATCCATTTACCGTCCTTTTGCCAGCCTCCAGACCTCAATCTTATGGATAATCTGTGGAGGGAGCTGAAGCTTCCATTTCCCAAGCAGCAGTCAGGAAACCTAAAGTGACTTTCTGTAAAGAGGAGTGGGCCAAAATCCCTCCTGAGATGTGTGCAAACCTGATGACCAACTACAAGAAAAGCCTTACTGCTGTGCTCATCAACAGCATGTTTCTCCACCAAGTACTGAGTCATCTTCTGCTTGGGGAGCAAATACTTATTTCATTCAATGACATGCAAATCAATTCATAAGTTTTATGTAATGTGTTTTTTTTTCTGGATTTGTGGTTGATATTCTGTGTCTCCTCGTTAAAATTAAACTACCGTAAAAATTAGAGACTGTTCATTTCTTTGGAAGTGAGTAAGCTTATACATTCCGCTGGAGATCAAATAATTATTTCCCCCACTAAATACATATGCATATGTATCCCTTCCAGCGTCAGGGAGGCTCTCAAACCAGCGGTGTGATCTCGTCAGAATACAACACCACAGCCCTGATGGAGCACCTGAGGGAAAAGGAGGAGCGGATTCTAGCTCTGGAGGCTGACATGACCAAGTGGGAGCAGAAATACTTAGAGGAAAGTGTAATGAGGCAGTTTGCCCTGGATGCTGCCGCATCTGTTGCTACACAGAGGTACAGTGCAAATCTTTTAGGTGTTTTTTTTTTTCATGCACTGATGTCTTTTTGTCTTATTGCTTGATGCAGTTGTTAGGATTTTGAAGTAGTACAGGTTTAGTCCAACCCAGAAAATGTTCCCAATTATGTTATCTAATCTAATGTTACTTTGAAATAAGAGTTCAGACACTAACACTTAGTTTATGCTTACTGTCTTCACCTTTGCACGACTGATGTCACATCTACTGGTGTAGTTTCAGCTGGTCATGCACTTCTCGAATTTTATAACCTAGTGTGTAGGGTGTGCAGTGGTTAGCATTGCTGCCTCACAGTTAGAATAACATCTAGGAGGCCTGGGTTCGACTCCACCCTTGGCCCAGGCCCCTCCCTGTCTGTGTGGAGCCTGCATGTTCTCCCCGTGTCTGCGTGGGTTTCCTCCCATAGTCCAAAGACATTTACTTACTGGTGTTAGATTAAATGGCTATTCTAAATTGCCCATAGGTGTGAATGAGAGCATGACCTGCTCAGGGTGTATGAGGTGTGTCGGTTAGTGGAATGTGTTCAGTACAGTTATGGTAAAAGGCTGACACTGCACCTATGTGAGCAACTGCAAATCTATGATTGGCCTTCCTAGATCTTCACTGAGTCCCTTGGACTTTCCCATTGTTCTGAGAATTGATAAATAGGAAATGGACCTGTTCTTAAACAGCACTTTTCTACTCTATTTGAGCACTCAAAGAGCTTTATACAACATGTCTCATTCACCCATTCTCACACACAGTCGTGCCAACACTTATTTCTATGTCTAAGTGCTTTCTATCTAACATTCGCATACGTTCACTCTCCGATGAACAAATCAGGAGCAAGGATATTTAGAAATGAAGACTGGAGCAGCCAGGGATCAATCCATCAATCTTCTGACTATAAGATGACCTGGCACTCATCGGCCAGTCCCATTAGTTCTGTCAAACAAATCCTTTTAATAATGGCAAAGAGAAACTACCAGTTGTAGTCAGTCATGATCACTAACAAGAATTTAATGAGCCTTGACCTCCTCAAGTTAAAACATTGTAGAATCTTCAGCACCACTTATTTAAAGATTTAGGTGGGTGTATGTTTGACCTGTGTGGATTACAGAAAATCCCCCCAAAAATTCAATTCTTCTACTTCATTATTGTAAGGTCTTTACCTTCAATACAAAGCGCCTTGAGGTGCTATATAAATAAACCTGAATTGAATTGAATGTATGCAAATTTATGTTCAATTAATTCCAGTCAGTAACTCAATCCAAGAACATGGAGGCTGGCCCATTACAGAGCAAACGGAAAATATGTTCAGCCTCAGACTAAATCAGAATTATTCAGACTGTCACGGTCCCTCCTCTGACCTGCAGCGGTGGTGCCTCAGCCAAATACTGGTTATACTGACAGCAAATGCTGGTTTTACTGGTAGGGCTGCAGTGTTTGAACTTCAGCTGGTTGAATGGATTGGTCATGTTGCCGAATGGTGCAGACACCACTGTGTGGCAAATTTTTGTTCATTTATGTGTTAATTACTATGTGATTGTGACCCGGTGTTATATATGTGTTTCCGGCTGACAGAAACAAATGAAATGATGGGACTTTTTTCCCTTCTTGTGGTCATGAGTCCTTTTATTAATGCTATGATTATTAGTCATTATGTTAATTTGTTATTCTCTCACTGATAAATTAAAGCAGTAAAAAAGTAATCGCAAATGCACAGGAGGAATGAATCGATGCTAATCACAATCATTGCGGGCTGTGTCGACCCAACACATTACATTGCTTGGGAGGTGCGTGTCAGGTTATGATGTAGATTTCCCGATCGCGCCGGGACACGATCACACGGTAATAATGCACTCGCACAGGCATAGGTGGCAGCAACGTCACTGGCTACTTATGTAGGTTATGTTGTAGGCCCCACAAAGACGCAACGCTGAAGCACAAATTTAGCAATAAGACTACTTGCAGAGTTTAAAGTGAAAAAATAATTTTAATAATCGGTTTTTGTCAATCACACTGTGTTGTGAGCCAAAATTGAAATTTGATTAATTGTACAGCCCTATTTTCCGTGGGTCCAGTGGTGTGAGATGAGGGCAGAGAGTTTTTAAACTGAGCCACTGGAGTGAGACAGAGTCTGGGATCCTGCTGGCTGTGCTGGATGCAGTGGAGAGGACTTAGTGAAGTTCACATTTATCAAAACTGTCTGGATATGTGACTGTTTAAACTAAGTGTGCAATCTGGCAGGATGTTGAGATTTGAACTGGGTATTTATGGTGAGAAGATAACAGCTTGCATAACCACCTGTGCTCCTATCAACACAGACACAAAGAAATCACTCAGAAGGGAAAGGGGAATCGAGGGAGAGGGGGCATGGCAGACTCGGTTGCCTGGACAGATGTCTAAACTTGCTCTGTAAAATCAGGATAAGCCAAATGAGTGCAATCTTTGGGCATGCTGAGATAGTTATATGCTAGATTGTATGTTGCCAGTTAAATTTTTGCGTTATATTTTAAACACTGACCAACTCTGGAAGAATCTCTGGATTTCTTGGCTGTCTCCCAGGATATTGCACCCTCTGCTGGCTTGGAGGACTGCTGGGCATATGGCTACTCTGTGTTCCAGATAAGGAAGTAAAAATAACAAAACCACTGGTTAATCACTGGTTATTTATTATTGCTCCTCCATACTAAAGCTTTCTGATTATACAAATATGGCTGAGCTACTAAAAGTAATAAGAACTGGAACTGCATGGTTCATCAGTTAAAGGAAAAGCAGCAGGCTGATAACTAGAAAATGGTACACAATAACACAAACAACTAGTTTCTTAGTTTGCATGTTTAATATTTCTATGTTTGAGCAGTAAATAAATAAACTAGACAAATCATAAACCTGAATGAATCAACTCAATAATTCAACTCATCAAAAGGAAAGCAACTTCTACCCAGCCATATGAAGGAAGGCCGTATCCCAAAACAAACCCTGCTGTCAGATTCCAGCAAACTCAATCAATGCTCTGATGACTTGCAATAATGTTTCAACTCGGGTTTGAAACTATCTGACTGACTGCTCTTCAAATAATTCAAATCAAACCGTTTGAAGATTTATAATCAACTGCTCAATCCAAATAATCTGAATGCTGACTAATTCAACTTGCTCTGACTTCAAAAACTCCTTTGTAACAATCAAAAGACATGGGAATGGTTTATTTCAATTGGAATGCTCTGTGAATGCGGCTCTGGCTCTGTCAGCAATGCATTCAACTCTGTCCATACAGACAATGTTCCCAATTTTCTTCTGATACTCAATCTGAGGATTATAATCACCATCTGAAACTGTCACTGTCAGCTGTGATGAGAAGACTGGCAGGCTTTGATCACAAGAGCTAAAGTTTAACAGCTTTTCACAGCTTCAAAGCTGCTTTAGCTGATGAATAACTAATTCATTCCTCTTGTTTATACTTGGGCGATCTTAGTCTAATATGAAAATTAGTTTGATGACCTGAAACATGTAAGTGTGACAAATATTAAAAAATAAATAAATCAGGAACTATATATGAAAGATATTTGGTGTCCAAACATAGTGATGCAATATGTGTAAGTTTTTCCGCTTTTGTCCTTTGAATCTGAATATCCTTGTGTCTTTCTAGCTTTTATCGTTGTGTGTCCAACTTTCATACACCACAATATGTGATTATAGTGTAAACAATGATCATTTAGTTGTAAAACAGCTAACTGATCATCTGCAGAGGAACGGTTTATTTGAAGAGTTTCAGTCAGGTTTCAGAATTCATCACAGTACAGAAACAGCATTAGTGAAGGTTACAAATGATCTTCTTACAGCCTCTGACAGTGGACTCGTCTCTGTGCTTGTACTGTTGGACCTCAGTGCAGCTTTTGATACTGCTCACCATAACATTTTATTACAGAGATTAGAGCATGCCATAGGTATTAAAGGTACTGCACTGCAGTGGTTTGAATCATATTTATCTAATAGACTCCAGTTTGTTCATGTAAATGGGGAGTCTTCTTCACACTAATTCATGCATTTATTACTTCCAGCCTGGACTATTGTAACTCGTTATTATGAGGTTGTCCTAAAAGCTCCCTGAAAAGCCTTCAGCTGATCCAAAATGCTGCAGCTAGAGTACTGACAGGGACTAGAAAGAGAGAGCAGATTTCTCCCATATTGGCTTCTCTTCATTGGCTCCCTGTTAAATCTAGAATAGAACTTAAAATCCTTCTCCTAACATACAAGGTCTTGAATAATCAGGCCCCATCTTATCTCAAAGACCTCATAGTACCATATCACCCCAATAGAGCACTTCGTTCTCAGACTGCTGGCTTACTTGTGGTTCCTAGGATACTTAAAAGTAGAATGGGAGGCAGAGCCTTCAGCTTTCAGGCCCCTCTTCTGTGGAACCAGCTCCCAGCTTGGATTCAGGAGACAGACACCCTCTCTATTTTTAAGATTAGGCTTAAAACTTTCCTTTTTGATCAAGCTTATAGTTAGAGCTGGATCAGGTGACCCTGAACAACCCCTAAGTTATGCTGCTATAGGCCTAGGCTGCTGAGGGGGGGTCCCATAATGCACTGTTTCTTTTCATTCACCTTATTTACTTTGTTTATACTTCACTCTGTATTTAATCATTAGTTATTATTAATCTCTGTCTCTCTTCCACAGCATGTCTTTTGTCCCGTCTCTGTCCCCTCAGCCCCAACTGGTCACGGCCGATGACTGCCCCTCCCTGAACCTGGTTCTGCTGGAGGTTTCTTCCTGTTAAAAGGGAGTTTTTCCTTCCCACTGTCACGAATTGCCTGCTCTGGTCATTTTGGCTGTTGGGTTTTCTCTGTATTATTGTAGGGTCTTTACCCACAATACAAAGCGCCTTGGGGCGACTGTTTGTTGTGATTTGGCGCTATATAAATAAAATTGAATTGAATTGAAATTCAATTGAACGTCACATAGCATAAGAAATAAATATGCTATTTGTAATGAATGCCATTCAGAAAATACCTCATTTTATGCAACTTTTTTTTTTACAAATGAAATGCTTTTCGTTGCCAGCATCTGAACATATTGTAATGTAACTTAAACAGTGAGAACTTCCACGACTCTCAGGTTTCCTGTGGACCAATTTCTATATGAAGAAATCAGAAGAAATTTTCAAATAAAGTCCAAAGGATGTGAGGCCCATGCTCATGTGTGCTCAATTGCTTCATTGCCACGCACCCAACACAAGAGCTCTGTATTGATAGAGCAGCTCTAAGAACCCAAAGAAAACAGGGACACTGGAGGCAAATACAGTGAAAGCTGGGCCTGACTCACAGCCAAAATCTGAGAGATCAAGAGAGGGAGAAAAATAAAACCTTGAAGTGCTTTCGGGCATAAACTGATCTGTGAAAAATGTGATTTTCTGATTCTCGGTCAGCACTTTGAACAAAGTCAGAAAAAGGTGACTGCTTTGTGCCCTTCTCTGATTAGTAATCAACTTTTGTAAATCAGTCAAAAACAATCACATTTACCGGCTTATCGTTTCACTGAATGTTTAATCAAGCATCTTCTGCTCATTGCTATTTTATTTGAAACCCTTCAAATGTTTATTGGCTCCTCTGTTTGATCGCCTCTGAACCAATCAGAAATAATTGGTGAGGTCAGCTCTTTGACTTTGTGCTTTAACCCCTGAGGCAGAGCAGTCATGCAGCCAAGCATAACTCTGCGCGCACAATCACTATGAAGGCTGAGTTGCGCTGTTCGAGTGCTGTGGATTAGACCCTCACACTGAAAGATCTTGACAGCTGTTGAAGTTCCTTTGAGTAGAAAATGCAGGTAACATCAATGATCTTCTAATGTCAGACTTTCTCAGTGTGACTTTTGACTGTCTAGGATAGAATACAACCAGTATGAAAACATGTGCAAGTGATATCTCAGTGTTTCTCACAGACTTAGATTTTAGCTATGGCACTGGAGACTGAAGTAACATACTGAAACATACTGAAGTACAGATAAATAAGTCTTTAGATGCCACTGAAATGAACATTGATGATGGTAATGATGGTAGCCCTACTTGGATTAGAGTGTTCCTTCAGATCAGACTGTAATAGCAGCAATCCATCCATCTATCCATCTTCTTCCAGATATTTCGGGCTGGGTTACAGGGCAGCAGCCTGAGTGGAGAAACCCTGTCTCTCCCCAGCCACCTCCTCTAGTTTATCCAGGGGAACACTGAGGCATTCCCAAGCCAGCTGACAGAGGTAATCCCTCCACCATGTCCTGGGTCTGCCCCGAGGCCTCCTCCCACTAGAACATGCCTGGAACACCTCATCAGAGAGGTGCCCAGGAGGCATCCTATGCAGATGCCTCGAACCACCTCAACTGGTTCCTTTTGATGTGAGAGGAGTAGTGGCTCAACTCTGAACCCGTCTCGAATGACTGCTGCTTCACATCCAGCTGCAAACCGTTCCAGTGCAAGCTGGAGGCCATCACCTAATGAAGCCAACAGCTTGTGCATAAAACAAAGAAAATTATGAACGGAATCTGTGACAAAGGGCAGCCGTGGCAGATTACAACACCCACCCGAAAAGAGTTCAACTTATAGCCGGCAAGGTGTACCATGCTCGCTTCAGTTGTACAGGGACTGAGGCCCGCAACAAGAGGCCACACACCCCATACTTCCACAGAACCCCCCAAGTCCACAACCACAGACTGGATGGGCAAACTCCCATGCACACCTGAATATCCTTGAGATCAAAATGAAAAACTATCTTCCTTTTAAATCCAAGGTTCGAATAACAGACAAACTCTCCTTTCCAGCACCCTGGCAAAGACCTTCCCAGGGAGGCTGAGGAGTGTGAGCCCCCAATAGTGAAGCACGCCCTCCTGTCCTGTCATGGTCCTGGGCTGTGCCCACCGTTTGGTTTGTTGTTTTATGTACGGTTTCTTTTGTTAAGCTCCTGGCTTATGTTTAGGTGGTGCTGGTATCTTGTCTCTGTGCTTTATGTTTACCCTCTGTCCTCCTCTCAAGTTCTTCTGTTTTAGCCTCGGTCCGTGTTCCACTTCCTGTTTTATTTTGGTAGTGTCTTGTTTCTTGTGCAGTGTGTTTAGTTTTCCTTCCTGTGTCTCCCTCCCAGGTGTTCCTCATCGCCTCATTACCTAGTGTGTATATATTGTCTTCGTTCTAGTTAGTTCTTTGTCAGGTCCTTGGTTATGTCATGGTGAAGTGTTTGTGTGTTCATGTCTCGTTTCGGCTTGTGCACCTTGCCTTGCTCCCATAAGGATTTTGTATTTTTGCTCTTTTTGATTCAACAATAAATACCTTTAAGTTTACATATGCCTATGGAGTCCTGCATTTTCCCTGCCTGTCACACCGCCCACTATGACATGTCCCCCCATCTTAAAGATGGGAACCACCACCCCATTCTGCCAATCCAGTGGCACTGCCCCAGATCGCCACCAGATGTTGCAGAGGTGTGTCAACCAAGACAACCCTACAACATCCAGAGACTTCGGGAACTGGGGGCGAATCTCATCCACCCCAGGGGCCCTGCCACCAAGGAGTTGGTGTAACTACCTCAGTGACCTCACCACAAGTGCTGAGCAAGTCTTTCCCCTCATCCCCAAACTCTGCTTCCCCTACAGAAGGTGTGTCAGTGGGATTAACCCTCTAACAAAGACTGTGTCATCAGCAAGACAATGTGTTTTAGACATGTCAGCGTTCGTGGGCTGAGCCTTTCTGTTTGCATGTGTGGGTTTCCTCCAGGTGCTCCAGCCTCCTCTTACAGTGTGTGTCAGGTTAACCCTTTGAGATCTGAGTAAACATCAGTGATGACCCCAACTCCAAACCCAACCCAAACCCTAGACAATACAAATATGTAATTTACTTTTATTAAATTGTTTCCCCTGTCTTGGCTATGAGTGAACAAAGAAAATATTCATTCTTGTCTTTCTCCAAACAGAGGGTTAAGGATGGGGTTTTCACTGATCATGACTTAGACTTCAGAGGATCAATTGGTTATTCTAGCAGTAAATTACTGCCCGTGTCTGAGTGTTACCTGATGACAGATGGGATGGGCCCCAGACATACTGTTTTATGGATATTTGTTGTTTGAGTACCAGTGAGAGAGCTGCATTAAGTAATGTTTGTGGCATTAAGGCCAGCCAGCATTTTCAGCCTATTTACAGTGAGTCTCTCTGAGCCAGACAGCATGAAAATTATTAGTGCAGTTCACTTTAACCTGAAGGAGTTTCAGAAGACTCTTTTGATGTGTTTCATTTCCATGCAGCAAATATATTGAAAGCAAATGAAAGCAAGTTCATGGTTTCTCTAAACATCTTTACTGTAAAGACGGAATCTATGAGAGCTGTCACAGATGGTGAGCTCAGACTTTCAGGTTCTCCAACATCTACAATTTTTCTGAGTCATTCTGGGAGTCTGTGATTGATGGACAAGAAACACAAATCTTAGTTGTAGTTTATTTTATTTAGTTAACCTTTATTTAACCAGGAAAGTCCCATTACGATTAAGAACCCCTTTTAAAACACCTTCACAAAATTACAGTTAAAACAAAAGCAAAAGACAAATGATTACATTTTAAAAACAAATGAAGAAAAACAAATGCATGTTATGGAGCTGACCTCAAGAAATCACAGTCTGGATTTAAAACACTCAATGAAATTAAGTGAGTTTCCAGTCGTTATGCATGTGGAGGAAGCAGAGTGAACTAAAGCCTTTTTACCTAGTTCAGTACTGGCATATAGAACCGAATATCTGTGTCATCAGCATAAAAATGCAACTTTGCACACACATTTTTAGCCAAGTCATCATGTTTAATGCACTGTGTCCTATTACTGAGATCATTTGTGAACCAAGAAACCTGAATTAAGGAGTCTAATGTTTTAAAATATTATGATCTACAGTGTCAGATGGTTTTGAGATAAAGGGCTTCAATGATGAGGAGTCTCATCTCTGTGGATTAATCTAACTTTGAAAACATGAACAGTTTAACAGCGGTGGGACAAGCATGTGTGGGGACAATGAGGATGGGGATAACCACCATTCTTTCCATCAGGACTTTTGAAAGCCATGTCTCCTGGGTGGTTGTAGCTCAGGAGGTAGAGCAGGTCACCAACTGATCGGAAGGTTGGCTACCCCAGGCAGCATAAGATACTTAACCCCAAGTTGCTCTTTGACGCAACCAACTGTTGGAGTGTGAATGTTAGATAATAAAAGCACTTAAGCTTAGTTAATCATGGAAGTGCTTGAATGAATGGGTGAATGCAAAACGTGTTGTATGCAGTGCTCAGAAGAGTAGAAAAGCCCTATATAAGAACTAGTCCATTTACCATCTTTCTCTGTCACTGCATCTCCTGGTCTGCTTTCTAAATGTGCACAGGGGTGTTTATTAATAATTGTGTGTATACTGGGATGACATGAAGAGGAGCTCTGTTCAATCTGCCTGCAGCCTTTTGGGTCCACTCCTTCGTGGTTTGTTCAGTCTGTGTGAAAACCTGCCAAAGGGTATGCAGTGCTGGGGGAAGCATGACCTCCCAAGATTGGTTATGACCTCTCTCCACACATCGGTCATCCTGTCTGCAGCAGAACGACCACACTGCTCAGGTTTTTGTTGCTCTGCAGGACAAACATCCCCATGTGGACTGTTCAGTGTGGCCCTGCTGACTC
This sequence comes from Pterophyllum scalare, assembly GCA_024447675.2. NCBI lineage: Eukaryota > Metazoa > Chordata > Actinopteri > Cichliformes > Cichlidae > Pterophyllum > Pterophyllum scalare. Next base: position 101,666 of record JAMQGT020012228.1, on the reverse strand, counting down.
TACCATGCCTCCGATTTTACCGACTGAGCACTGAGTCATGCAATAGTCAGCCTCATAAAGCTGTGAATTTGTCCTGTAGCAACACCTCTACCCGTAAAAAGTTTCTGCTTTTTTTCTTTTTTGGTTTGGAATTATGAGAGTCAGATCAGGTCAGGGTGCGTATCAAAACTGCAAAGCTGAAGACAGAACACGTTGTCATCTGTCATTTTAGATTTACTTGTTATTTTTACAGCAACACAAGAGAATGAATAGTGAGTCAGAAAAATACATGCTGTAATTCTGGCTCTCAACAAAGAAACTGCTGGTGGGGATGTGACTATCATCACAATGTGAAGTACAATCAAAATGTGTTTTCATGTCTTTACAAAGTCAGTGAATCTCTGTTGTACATGAGCCCTCCTGTGGTGCTGATTTAGGTAGAAGAAGATACATATGGATGGTAAGCAGCAGAGGAAACGGTTGAAGTTAGGCAGTTATAGTGAAGGTTCTGGGTTAGGGTGTAAGGAAAGCTTTATCAAGTGATGATCTACAGCTCAGGGTTGTTTCCAGGACTCTGCCTCAAGTGAAGGAGTTCAGGTGTGTCAGGATCTTGTTCAAGAGTGAGGAGGGAACAGGCTGGTTTGGGATGGTGTGCTGGTCTGTCATAATGAAAAGACGCATGAGTGGGAAGATGAAGCTGTCAGTTCACTGGCTAAACTGTGTTCATGCCCTCACCTATGATCACAAGCTGTGGGTCATGACCGAGGATAAAAATGGTGGAAATGAGCTTCCTCTAAAAGGTGTGTGGGTTCAGCCTCAGAGATAGAGAGAGGAGCCAGTTGAGGTGGCTTGGTGTCTGAGGAGGACGCTTCTTGTGCTCGTCATAGGTGAGGTGTTTCATTTCAGGCATGTCTTACTGAGAAGAGGCCCTAGGGAAGACTCAGAAAATGCTGTAAGCTGTGTCCAAATTCAGGGGCCGCATCCTTCGAAGGCCGCATTTGTAGGCCGATTACGTCACAGCGAGGTGACGGAGGCTGTTCATATTCGAAGGCTCTTCCAAATGCGGCCGACAAATGTGTCCTTATTTTCCCGAATTTGGAGAATGCTGCAGCCAAGGGGAAAGGCACAATGAAAACCCGGAAGTGCGCATATGGGAAGCAAGATGGAGACTACTCAGGAGAATATTGCCTTTTATGCGACAACGGTCCAATCGCAGAGTCGCTGCACAATAATTACTCCTACTGCTACACAGAGAATGAAAATATGTTTTCAAACGGGTTTTAAAAGTGTCTAAAGTTGGAGAGGTCCTGATGTGAAGCAGCAGTTTGTTCCATAGTTTTGGCATAACAACTGCAAAGGCCCGATATCCTCTAATCTGGAAAGCTAGGAGTATTTGTTCAGCAGAACTCAGTGATTCAGAGGGAATGTGCAAATGTAAAAGATCAGAGAGGTAAGAAGGTGCTGACCCACGCAATGCCTTAAAAAGAAATAACAAGACCTTGAATTCAACTTGAAAACTGACTGGCAGCCAGTGCCTACACTAATATGGGGGATATGTGGTCTCGCTTGCAAGTGCCAGTTAGTAATTGTGCTGCAGCATCTTGGAGTAGTGACAGACTGACACCCGAATAAAGGCTATTACAATAGTCAAGTTGAGATGAAATGAAGGCATGGACAGCCCTCTCAAAGTCTCTGACACAGAGGAATGGCTTCACTTTTGCCAGTAGCCACAGATGTGTGCAATTTGTCCGCCGTGCATCTCTTTGCAAAAGGGGACCTGATTGTATTCTGGTTATATTATATTATGTCATTTTGAGTTAAATTGCCATCCTGCAGCAACTACGACACTTTTTGTGTGTCTGTTACAGATCTATGGGGTTCTGGGTGGACTCTGAATGGAAAAAGTAAATGTGAATATTTGTGTATGCAGATGGCAATTAATCTGTTAATTTTAGCAATTTATCCCAGCTAATTACTGTATTATCACAAACAGACTGTCATGGTTCTAGGTCTTTGACCCAGCACTTTGTTTTTGGACTTCTGAATGCTGTGTATCAGATTTAGTTTGACTCCCAGTTTGCTTCCAGTTTAGTTGTCCCCTTTGTGTTCTTCCTTTGTATTATCCCTGTTTCTGGTGTTGTTGTTTGTACTTTTAGTTTAGTCTTTAGGTGACCTTAGTTATAGTTTTTTGCATTGCTTAATTTCCCCATGTATTGTCCAGTCTGCCATGTTCCCCAGTTTTGTTACTTCCTGTTTTATTTTGGTAGCCATTGCCTCGTGCGTTCTGTGGTCAGTTTTACTGTCCCTGTCTCGTTATTGCTGCTCAGTCCCAGCTGTGCTCCCACCTGTTTCCTGTCCTCTCATTACCTGTCCTTTGTTGTGTCCTCCCTGATGGTTGTGTGTTTCCCTGCTCTGTGTTTTCAGTCAGATCTGCTCATGTTTAGGTTTGTTCAGCAATTAAAGCTGAGGTTTTTTGAGGTGACTTTCTTCTCCCATGTTCTGCATTCGGGTCCTAATGTTATGGTCCTGGGTCCGCAACCCAGTGTTTGCAGTTTTGGGTTTCCTAGTTCTGTTTATTCATTTATATAAGGTTTAATTTATTCCATGTGTTCTTTAGCATACCTTGTTTTTAGTTCCGTTGCTTTAGTTAGGTTAAATCCATGTCACTATTTCCAGACCGACCAGTTGTTCCTCATCTCACGTGCTTCATGTCTAGCTTTACTTCCTCTTGTCCTGTTTAATTATTCCTGGTTGTGTTTCCGCCTGTTCCCAATCCTCTCGTTACTCTTTTGGTATTTGAGTCCTGAGTTTCCTCTGTTTGTAGTCACATCCTCATCACTGGACTCCTTCCTGCTCTGCACTCTTCTGTCCATGTGTGCTCCTGTTCTAATGAGTTTTGTAATTTGTCTGCTGGCTCCCATCCAGCCCCGTTGAGTCCTCCGTGTCCAATAAAAGAATAAAAGCTCAAGTTTAAGTTAAGCCTTTGTCTCTTAAGTCTTGCACTGGGGTCCTTTGCCTGATTGCCACAACTGTTTCATGACACTTAACCTTGCTCACCACACAGTTCCACATGAGACAGACTGCATATTGTCAGTTTGATCCCATTCAGTTGCAAACTGAGAGCCAACTGTCTTTTCACCATTTTGATACAAAAAATTACTTTGAAGGTGGAAACTGACTGTAATTGGTTACAGACCTGGTCCCCATCTTCGAAGCAACCATTTCAAAGGCAACAAGATTGCAAGTTCATTGCACACATTTGAAATATATTGCCAAAAGTATTCACTCACCATCCAAATCATTGAATTCAGGTGTTCCAATCACTTCCATGGCCACAGGTGTATAAACCAAGCCCATAGGCATGCAGACTGCTTCTACAAACATCTGTGAAAGAATGGATCGCTCTCAGAAGCTCAGTGAACCAGCGTGGTAACATGATAGGATGATACCTGTGCAACAAGTGCAGTTGTGAAATTTCCACAGTCAGCTGTTAGTGGGATTTTAACAAAGTGGAAGCGATTGGGAATGACAGCAACTCAGCTATGAAGTGGTAGGCCACATAAAATCAGAGTGGGGTCAGAGGATGCTGAGGGTCATAGTGCACAGAGGCTCTGCAGAGTCAGTCACTACAGACCTCCAACCTTCATGTGGCCTTCAGATCAGTCAAGAACAGTGTGCAGAGACCTTCATGGGATGGGTTTCCATGACCGAGCAGAAGCCTTACATCACCAAAAAGTAAAGCACGCCGCCACTGGACTGGAGCACTTGAGACGTGTTCTCTGGAGGGATGAATCACGCTCATCCATCTGGAAATAAAATGGATGAGTCTGGGTTTGGTGGTTGTCAGGGGAACGGTACCTGTCTGACTGCATTGTGCCAAGTGTAAAATTTGGTGGCGAGGGGGTTATGGTGTGGGGGTGTTTTTCAGAAGTTGGGCTCGGCCCTTTAGTTCCAGTGAAAGGACCAGTGCACAAAGCAGCTCCATAAAGACATGGATGAGCCAGTTTGGTGTGGAAGAACTTGACTGGCCTGCACATGTTACGCCCCTGAAGGGGAGAAATAATCACAAAAGTGGCAGGCTAATATTTCCTCACTGAGAACTTTTACTCAAATCAATTATTTCAAAGATATACGTGAGTTACAACTCCATAAAACGCATTCACGTGTACTTTCAAAAAATGGTGGCAGGACTCGATGCTGCCATAGGCTAGGCTTAACTCTCACAAACACACAATATGCAAAACTTTCCAAACTACACTGCTCAAAAAAATAAAGGGAACACTTAAACAACACAATATAACTCCAAGTAAATCAAACTTCTGTGAAATCAAACTGTCCACTTAGGAAGCAATACTGATTGACAATCAATTTCACATGCTGTTGTGCAAATGGAATAGACAACAGGTGGAAATTATTGGCAATTAGCAAGACACACTCAATATAGGAGTGGTTCTGCAGGTGGGGACCACAGACCACTTCTCAGTACCTATGCTTTCTGGATGATGTTTTGGTCACTTTTGAATGTTGGTGGTGCTTTCACACTCGTGGTAGCATGAGACGGACTCTACAACCCACACAAGTGGCTCAGGTAGTGCAGCTCATCCAGGATGGCACATCAATGCGAGCTGTGGCAAGAAGGTTTGCTGTGTCTGTCAGCGTAGTGTCCAGAGGCTGGAGGTGCTACCAGGAGACAGGCCAGTACACCAGGAGACGTGGAGGAGGCCGTAGGAGGGCAACAACCCAGCAGCAGGACCGCTACCTCCGCCTTTGTGCAAGGAGGAACAGGAGGAGCACTGCCAGAGCCCTGCAAAATGACCTCCAGCAGGCCACAAATGTGCATGTGTCTGCACAAACGGTTAGAAACCGACTCCATGAGGATGGTATGAGGGCCCGACATCCACAGATGGGGGTTGTGCTCACAGCCCAACACCGTGCAGGATGCTTGGCATTTGCCAGAGAACACCAGGATTGGCAAATTCGCCACTGGCACCCTGTGCTCTTCACAGATGAAAGCAGGTTCACACTGAGCACATGTGACAGACGTGACAGAGTCTGGAGACGCCGTGGAGAGCGATCTGCTGCCTGCAACATCCTTCAGCATGACCGGTTTGGCAGTGGGTCAGTAATGGTGTGGGGTGGCATTTCTTTGTAGGGCCGCACAGCCCTCCATGTGCTCGCCAGAGGTAGCATGACTGCCATTAGGTACTGAGATGAGATCCTCAGACCCCTTGTGAGACCATATGCTGGTGTGGTTGGCCCTGGGTTCCTCCTAATGCAGGACAATGCTAGACCTCATGTGGCTGGAGTGTGTCAGCAGTTTCTGCAAGATGAAGGCATTGAAGCTATGGACTGGCCCGCCCGTTCCCCAGACCTGAATCTGATTGAGCACATCTGGGACATCATGTCTCGCTCCATCCACCAACGTCACGTTGCACCACAGACTGTCCAGGAGTTGGCGGATGCTTTAGTCCAGGTCTGGGAGGAGATCCCTCAGGAGACCATCCTCCACCTCATCAGGAGCATGCCCAGGCGTTGTAGGGAGGTCATACAGGCACGTGGAGGCCACACACAATACTGAGCCTCATTTTGACTTGTTTTAAGGACATTACATCAAAGTTGGATCAGCCTGTAGTGTGTTTTTACACTTTAATTTTGTGTGTGACTCCAAATCCAGGCCTCCATTGGTTAATAAATTTGATTTCCATTGATGATTTTTGTGTGATTTTGTTGTCAGCACATTCAACTTTGTACAGAACAAAGTATTCAAAGAGAATATTTCATTCATTCAGATCTAGGATGTGTTGTTTGAGTGTTCCCTTTATTTCTTTGAGCAGTGTATATGCACATTTTATGAATGCTTAGAATACTTGTTTTTATAACTTGTCTTAGTAGCAGCATACCTGAAGGGGAGAAATAATCACAAAAATGCTGAGCTCAAGCTCACTGAGAACTTTTCCTCGAATGAGGAGACTACTACAGTTTCCCCTAGGCTAGTGGGCGGAGACAAAAGTAATCGCTCTGAGATGACCGGATTCAGACCACATTTGTAGAAAACTGATAATGATTTCTAAACTTAGTTCTTAACAGTAAATAATGAAATAAACAAATCAATTACAAACTTTTTAGGTTCAACCCCCTTATTTTAACACAATGAGTTTTTGCTGTTTTTAAACAATTTTTAACCCCATAAGCTATGACTCAACTTTATGATCCCTTTGAACCAATCACAGAACTTTAGTGCTCACAAACATGGAGTTTGCTACTTTAACTTGTCACACAGAGTCCTGACCTCAGCCTGATAGATCACCTTTCCGATGAATTAGAGTGGCGACTGTGAGCCAGGCCTTTTCTCCAACATCAGTGTCTCACCTCACAGATGTGCTTCTGGAAGAATGCTCAAAAATTCCCATAAACACTCCTAAACCTTGTGGAAAGCCTTCCCAGAAGAGCTGAAGCTGTCATAGCTGCAAAGAGTGGGCCAACATCACATTAAACCCTATGGGTAAAGAATGGGATGTCACTCATATGCTAGTGAAGGCAGATGGGCCAATACTGTTGGCAGTATAGTGTATTTGCTTCTACTCTGGTCTCCAACCACTTTTTCTTTTGTGTGACTGTAGCTTACAGAAAGCATTCCTTAGTGAATGTCCTCTCCTACATTTCTAAAACCTGTTTGTGTGTGAGAGGGATGAATTGACATGTTTTTCGCTCCTCGGTATCAAAAGCAATGTGTTTACTTCACAGCTCGAGCTTCTCGGCTTGGTTCAGCAGACACTGATGTGAAAAAAGTCAGAATAAAAAAAGAACCCGAATGTCTTAAATGATATAAAAGCCTCTTTATGCACCTACAGATATCATGTGGGCTGGAGATGCTGTTTCACAGTTTCTAAACCTTTTGCTTTTTACGTTATCTTCAAAGTGGCTCTGCCACATTCAGCAACAGCTGGTTTGGGCTTGATGTCTCACTGCTTGTGTATTATGTGCTGCATAATCTGTGCTAGGCTCCCAGAGTGCTGATACAGTTGCAGAGGCGGACATGTGCAACATCATCATGCATTGCGTCGTTCATCCACTCTCAGCTTCTAGTTAGCGAGATGAGAAATCACTCCTGCCGGTGGCTGGTTTCAGTGTGAGCATGGGGGGTTGTAACTGAAGGCAGTTCGCCACAGCCTGCCTCCATCCATCCATCTGCTTGCTGTCTAGTTGCCAGGTTGGAGCCCAGCCTGGGGGTGTGGGGGGGACCGCTGTGCTAGATGAATGGCCTGTGCTTGCTGTCAGGCTGCCAGTTTGGAGCTTATCCAGGCAGCTGGACCTGTGGAAACCTTCATGAATCTTCTCCCTTGGGGCTGTTTGCAGTTCATCACATCTTGACAACTTAAGGTGGCATGCTGTGAATCTCCTGAGAACCTTTAGCCACAGAGTGAGGCAGCAGGAGTTTCTCATTTCAAACTTATTTTCATGAGAGGGGAAAACATGTGTTTGATCTTTTTAGCAATGTCAGACGCAATGTAATCCTTTATTAGTTTTAGAGTATGGAATGTGCAACGGCACTTGCTTATCATATATTATTTATGCACATTAAAATCATTTTTGATGGGATAAACACGCTCAAAAATGTGCATTTATTATTATAATTTATGAGTCTTGCATGTTTTATTTATGTATTTAAGCTTTATTCACTCAGGATAATATGACTCCTGAGATAAAGAAAATAAATCTGTCTTGCAAGCCTGTCCTGGCCAAGACAGATGGCAGTACGATCAAGGATGGTTGCACAGAATATTAACACACAGAGACACACAAAAACACAAATAAAAAATACAGAAAATAAACATAACTATGTATAATTACAGCTATCACAGCTAAGGAAACCTAAATGAGGTTCTGGCTGGACTCTGAATGGAAGTAGTTAAAGTGAATCTCTGTATGTACACAACAACAGGTTTGCAGTTTTTGATGACTTATCACAGATCGCCTTTCAATGCCAACTCGACCCCATTCAGTTGCAGACTGATGGCAGACTGATTGTCTTATTGCAGCTTGATTGGTCTCTTGATAATTTTGCCTGTTTTTGACTAATGCATAAAGGGAAAAAGTTATACAACATGCACAAAGCAGCAGGTTCTCTCTCAGTAAAAGTCAGAAAATATCAAAATAAAAGAATCTCTCAGAGGTAATTTAACTGAAGTAACCTTCCTAAGTGAAATTAGGAAGCATTTGATCACAATCCTGTTTTCAGTGGTTTTGTTACTTTCAGCTGTACTATGTTAGTTCCCCGTGTTTTTCTGGTCTCCCCGTCACTCTAAAGCTCACATGGATTCCTTTAATTAAAGAGTCCCTTTAGTTGGTAGTAATTTTTCCCCCTTTGGGGTCTTCATCTCAATAAAACAGCACTTGATCATTTGTGGAGGAATTTTTACTTTATATAATACAGACATTGGGAGATTTGCACAGGACTAAAATCAGATGACTTCCACCAAACAGTAAGTTCCTCATGTAATGCTAGTCCTGTGTGAATATGGCTTGAGGTTAGGCTGCCACAGCGCTCCACTTTTCTCTTCTTTGAGCTTCGAGCTGTTCAAACCACAGGAGATATGATAAATCTATGCCCTCAGGACAAATTTGTCATCAGATTGATCATTTTGATTTTCATTGGCACCACTAAGAAAGTGATAGGATGGCAGCCCAGTCAATGCTAATGGCTTCTATATGCCCAGAACAGTCTCAATAAACTTTTCTCTGCAGGAAAAATAGGCCAACAAAAACCAAAAAGAGAAGCAATCTGTGGATGTGATTCTTTAATGGGACTCAGTGGGATTTCAACAAAGCAGGCCGGACTATCAATCAGAATACCTCAATACCTAAACACGGTAGAAAATGCACCGCTCAAATATTGATGCAGTTTACTGAAGTTTCAGAGAAAATGCACTATCCTATGGGGGTCAGGGAGATAAAGAGATTTGAAATATTTATGAGTTTTTCCTCTTCAATTTCACTTTAAAACCAACTGTAAATAAACCATATTCATATGTATACCATAAGGTGTTTCATTATTCTGATTGAAAGTCCGGACTCCACCTTAAAACCCAGGTAGTGGGTCTCCACGGGGATCCGTTTTTTGTTCACTGGTTCTGAAAAGTCTGGTCAGAAACAAAGACACACAGCAGGATGTGAACATCACTGTGGGACCAAATCCAAGTTTACAATAAACAAAGAAGTTAAAGAGAAAAATTTCTCTACTAAAAAACTCATTACCTTCTTCCTGTCCCAACACAAGGTGAATTATGATATTTTTTTTATTAATTAATCTTTGCAGAGGTTCCCGGCTCCGATGCTGAATACCCAAAAGGTGAAAAGGAAGCATTTGCAGGGATTCTGGGCCGATATTACACCTCCAGACCAAAGAGATGAAACTGGCATTTCTTATTTTTCCAGAAGTTTTATGTAAATGTTGCCTTTGTTTTTTTTAGATATTCAACACTAATATTTGTCTAGTCTTTAGCACTTATGAATCTCAAACTGGGCTTTTTAGGTTGAAGTTCACTGGTCTCACTCATACAGAAGAAATGTGTCCACACCTGCAGATGGAGGTAGATTGCACATCCAGTAGTGGAAATTAATGCTGCAGCCACTGAACCAGCTACTGGTGGAAAGTGGGAATGAGATGCCGACTTTTGGTTCAAATTTTTTTAATTATTGTGTCCTCTTATCACATGACAGCCAAAGCTTTCTCTTTAGAAATAAGATGTTGAAGCTGGAGAACTCAATGAAGTTCTGAGGAGATCACTAAAAAAAAGGACTAACATACAGGTAGCAGCAGAGGTCTGATAATCACGGCTGACCCCGACGTGCCAAATCTCTTGACAACTCGCGAGCATACTTTTAATTTGTTAGCAAAAAAAATACTTTTCTTTTCCTTCCAGCCCAGGCAAACTGGATTTAAATAGTTAATGGTTTGATTTTATTCTGTCATATTAACTAAAGGCACAGAGGCAAAAATGGAAATGGAACAAATGAAACCGCATAAGAAAAATAATATGTTTCAGGGACCCATTCATGTGTTTTCAAAAGGTACAAATGGCAATGCTGCGAGAAAAAAGATGACTCATACTGAGTAACTGAATAAATAATAACATATTTCACTCTGTGAGTATCCCTCTGTCAACACTGGGCTGTGTGGCAGGCAGGAGATGGATCCAAAATGCAGGACTCTGGAGACAGCTTTAATCCTGAGTTCTTTCACAAAACACCCTGGGAAATAGAACAAGAGCAAAATATCCCAAAAAAAACCCCAAGAATCTCCAGGAAACCAGGTACCAGCAGAACACACAACAACCAACAAGAAAAGAGTGAGATGATGATGTAAACACATGAGGTAATGAGGGGAAACAGGTGGGAGCACAGCTGGAACAAATCACAGTGGATGAGATAAGGGAAGTAAAACAAGATACGGAACTCAAGAGACAAAAGACCGCCAAAGTAAAAGAGGAAGTAACAGTTGACAGACTCACTTGAACTTGACAGAGACAAGACTAAGGGGACAGGAAGGAAATACAAAAGGATGCAAACTAACCTATAATCAACAAAGCTGAGCCAGGGACTAATGCACAACGTGCCAAATAACAATACAAAGATACAAAGCTGGAGAAACCCTAAATATCCCACAAACTCATGACACCTTCCAGCTGTTAGTGATTAGATTGGAAATGACTGTATTGCTCCATATTGTGTTTTGGTTGTAAGGGGAGTTTTTTTTATGGACTCGACTGGTTTAACTCCTCTTATCTGTCGTCCACTTTCCTCGGCTCAGAGGTTATCTGTGACTCACCCTGATGACTGCAGCAGTGGCAGGTGATGGCTTGCCAGCTGTTCTCCTTATCTGCATTGGTTAATTAACCCCGTCAGGGACACTCAGCGCTGCCCGGAGATAAAACAACAAAAAATAAATAAAATGAATGAGTGCATGGATACGCTGAGCTGTCTGGAAGAGGTCTGTAAATTGCTTTGCTTATCACCATCTGTTGACTCTTGTAGTGCCTGTTTGCTTATATTCTGGTCATAATGCTTTTCGAGCCATCTCGTGGACTAACATCATATAAGATCTGAGTGCACCTCATTATTGTTTTCCCCTCGTATCCACCCGCATTCCTTGTTCCTCACAGGAAATTAATAACAGTACAGTGAGGTTCATCTTCAGTTTCAAACACGCCCCGTTTGAAGACTCTCAGCCTGGCAGATGTGTGTTTAAACTTTTTAATTTCTGTGCAGTTCTTTTCTCCATTTTCATCCCCTTTGCTTTGAAGATTTTTGTGTTTCTTCTCTTTCCATAAGCTTGTCTTGCTCCTGTTGCCGAGGCGGTTGTGTTTTTCTTAACTTCCTCCAGTCATTATCATTTTGTGGAGCCTCCCTTCGGGACTGTAACAGGTGGGAGCAAACATACAGAGGAGAGGAGGCGTGCGTGACTTCATTAAAGCAGCACAAAAGCTGCAAAAACTTTCACTTTGCTTTTCAGCTGTTTGTGTAATACTGGCAGCACTGACCACATGGCCACCGACCACTCAAAAATTAGTGTGGTGGGTATCATCATAATCAGCAACGAAAACAGACTCTGAAATGACAGTTTGTTTTGAAATTGCCAAAAAATTACATATGAAGAAGATTACAGGGTTCCTGCAATGTTTTAGAAATCAAAATGAATCTTCTTTAAGGCCTCAGTAGGACTGAACAATGTGAAATTGTGTATTATATTCAGGCTTTAATCAATAACCTATTGTTACCAGTTGCACACATTTACCAATGCAGTTTTCTTTGTACACATTGTCTCTGGTATTTGTTGTTTCGGTTTTGACTGCCAGGTGAATATTGTTGAGTCTGAGCTTCTGCTCAGTTTTTATTATTATTATTCCAAGTGTTGATATTTTGATTTCTTTAATCTAGCAGACTGTGACCTTTATGTCCTCTGACATATTTGACTGTCAATCCTCTTTTTAACTTGTGCTTGTTCTTCTTAAACATGTATCTCCTGCTCCAATGATTCACTCAAATGAAGAGTGTGAAAGCTTTCTATCTTTCTTTATTAACGAGATCCATCATTGCATAGCAAAAATTACCCCTCCTCCTTCCTCTCCGACCCCGTGCCTTAACTGGCTGTCAGTCTTAGAGAGCTTCAAAATGATATCTCTGAATGCTCTCATCACTTTGGCTCATAAAATGAAATCTTCCTCCTGCCATCTTGGCAATTTACCAACCTCACTGTTCAAAAAGATCATTCACACCACTGAGCCGTGTGTACTCAGGATAATAAACAACTTGGCTGTGTCCCTTCCTATTTTAAACAAGCTGTTACTCAGCCTCTTTAAAATAGCCCAGTGCTGGCCCATCTCTCCCTGAGAATTTTAGACTGATTTCAAAATTTCCTTTTATTTCTTTTTTTTTTTTTTTTTTAAAAAGGTGGTGGCCAAAAGGTTTAACTGCTTATAACATTTTTGATAAATTTCAATCTCGTTTCCATCAGATGCAATTTACTGAAACAACTCTTCTTAGCATTTCAAACAATATTTTCATGCAGGTGAATATTCGGTTCTGTGCTGTTGGATATTTCTGCTGCCTTTGACACAGTTGATCATGGTATCCTGATTTAGAGACTTCAGTTGTGGGTGGGCTTCTCTGGGTCAGCTCTGGATTGTTCCCATATCTGTAACAGCAGCTCTTCAGGTGCTTCTGCTAATTTAATGTCCTCTCCAGCCACTTTCACTTCTGGTGTGCCCCAAGGTTCAGTCCTGGGACCTATGATGTTTGTCCTGTACATACTTCCACTTGGATGTCTGAATGATTTTGAAGACATTACATACAGATATTACACAGGTGATATCAATGAGTACATGTCATTCAAACTCCACAATGTAGTCAAATTATCTGTCCTTCAGGACTGAATTTGTGTGATAAAGAACTGATAACATTTTATTTTCTTTTAATATTAAAAAAACCCATGAAGTTCTTATTTGTGCCCTGACAAATTTGTTCCCATGGTGATTGAGAATCTTGGACCCGTTTCGCCTTCAGTTCTCCCCATATTGAGAAATCTGCGTGTTACTTTTATCAGGCATTCAGTTTTGATAAGCATGCTGGCGTCCTGAACAAACTTGTTTTTATTGTCTGTGGAACGTTGCCCATCTCAAATACATTGTGCCTCAGTGTGAAATGGAAATGGTCATTCATACTTGTATTTCATCACACTTTAATTATTGCAATTCATCATTCCTCTTATTCATTATTGCTTTGTGAGCAAATCATCCCTGGATTGCCTCCAAAAAGCCCGGGTCGTCTAAAAGGTCCCATGTGACACTCATTCTGTCTTCTTTACACTCGCTCCCTTTAAAGTTTAAGGTCCATTTTAAATGCCTCCCTTAATTAGTGAACTACTTCATCCAAATATAACTGCTAGGTTAATGAGATCAGCCGGTCAATGCTTGTTGTACCTCAATCCATGTTAAAGAAAAAAAGGAGACTGTGCTTTTGAGATTGTAGCTCCGAAGTTGTGGAACTCGCTTCCACTGGACTTAAGATCTGTGGACACTGCTGATATCTTTACCTGTGCAGGCTTACCTTTTTGTCCAATTATACTATCCTGTGTTAGTTTTGCTTCTGGTCTCGTTCCGCTCCTGTTTGTCATTCTGTAATCAGCCCTTTGTGTATGAATATTACATGTGTTTAAAACCTTCAGACATCCTCACTTTTGAGGCTTAGTTTAGAGCTATGTCAATTAAACCTGAGGTTTGGAACAGCTGCATTACATCACAGCTACAGCTGCATTTCATGGGCTCAGGTGTGACAGCACTCATGAGATGTTTTAGATTCATTTCCACTTTTAATTAACCTCACAGCATGGATCAGTGTGACACATACTTTTTTTTAAAAAGGAGATCAGATGCAGTGAAGGGCAGAAAGCTGGATCATCTTTAAAAAACTGCTTAAAAAGGACAAGTTTAAAGTGTCTTCCATTGTTTGTATATTCCAGATGTGGCCACACCTTTTTTTTTTTTTTTTTATTTCTTTTTTATTGACATTCAGCAGCAACGATACAATGTCTATTATAAATTTTCAATATATATTATCACTTATCCATTTCAATGTGTCTTTTAAACTATACATACATACATACATACCAAAAAACATGAACACATGGGGAGTGAGGGTGGATCTTCCTGTGAGTGGAGCTTTAGCTAGAGTTGACGGGTCCAACGTCAGGCCTGCGTAGCATTATAGTCCATCCATTTCTTCCATCGTGAAACAAACAGGTCACTCTTGTGACTTGTGGCCACACCTTTTAAAGAAAAAATACACCTGTGCATCTGTAGCTGAGGTGTAATGTAGCAAAGAAGTTAACCCTCCTGCCTGTACTAAATTATATTTTTAAATTCACCTTTCTTTTATTTGACTATGTGTAAAGGTCCCTCAAATGTTTTTCATTACTTTGAGCCAAAATAAACAAATACATGAATAGTCAATTACACTGTTCATTTGTACATTTTTCTCTCTCGTGCTGAGCAGGGACAGGTAGAGAGGCCTGCTGCCATCAGTCTACTGATTCTTCCATCTCGCTCCTTGGAAGATAAATTCATCCTTGCACCTTGTTCCTGTTTGAAACAACACAGTCAACCAGCTGATATCTGCTGCACGTCCTCCATTATAGCTCCCCTGCAGCCTCATCTCTCCTCCTGATGGATTTTAAGAATGTCGACATCCTTCAGCGTGGAGCACTGAGATTGAGTTCTGGGCAACAAGGAGGAGGACTGAGGAGATGAGGATGTTTGGATCGTCTGTTTTCTCTCCTGTGTCTGTTGCATGGATTCTTGTGCATTCCCGCTCTCCGTTTCAGTTTTGAATCTTTTTATTATCCTGTGGGACTTTGGACTTAAAAACTAAGATCAAGGTAATGTAAACCTTGCTGGTTAGTGTTTGTGGACTCCACAAAGTTCACATAAAATGTAAAGTTTTGAAAAAGCTTAATTTTGACCTTTATTTCTTCAAAGTTAGAAATTCTTCTGTTTCTGTTGTTTTTAACAGAAGCTGATAGCAGCCATTTGGCCGTGGTTTAATGCCGTGCATGAGGTGCTTGGGGAAACGGCCTCCATTCAGCTCCCACCGCTGTGGCCTAACTATGGTGAGGCTGCTGAAGCCTCATCTCCTGCACATGAGGAGCCCACTTCAGATAGTGAGGACCACCCATACCATCTGTCTCCAGCCAGCTGCCTACTAAAAGACCAAAGAGGGGTGGGGGTATGTTAACTCTCCTAAAAAGCCAGGTTGAGAAGGAAAACCTGTAAGATGCAGCTCTATATGAGCAAAATGAAAAGTTTCTCAACTTATTTGCAGACCTAATGCAAAAAAATTAGAAAATCTGTAATAGAACTCTTGTTTAAAGACCCAAAGGTCTTTAGTGGGCTGAATTTAGTGAGATATTGCTGCAATCTACCAAAACTAGTCCACCCATCAGACTGGAGCACTGCTCAAGCCCTTATTTCAAGAGCTGATGTGAACACATGCAATTTCTGCTGCATATATAATGTTGTATGAAAGTTCTCAACTCCATGATGGAAAGGGAGAAGAACCTGGATACACATGACCGGACCACTTCTGTGAAATCAACTAAAGGACACTTGGAGGTGATGTGTAGGGCATGAGACAAGAGAAAATCCCCAAATAAATTGAAACTTGTGGGGCCAGTTCTTGTGTTTTAAAGCCATTAAAGATGTAGGCTGTACAATCATTCCAGCTGGAAAAAGAAGAGTTCAAAGAAATCATTAAAAGCCCAAATTACCATGACATTCATGACCATGATGAGAGGATGGAAACTTCTGACCACAGCTGTATATTTGGAAAAGACCAAATTTAAACAGAGTATAAATACTTTTATTTATTTCCTCTTGTTTTGCTTTGATATTTAAATCTTGTCCATTCTCTAGACAGTAACTAAACTCTAAGAAAGAGTTAGAAAATCAGGACAACTTTTAGTTAAGCTTTGATCTGTAATAAAATCCATCTCAGCATTTTCTTACCATTTCTGAACACAAGGCCATGAGCCTCCACAGCCGTGTAAATATTTCTTCGGGTTTGTTGTAAGATGAATCATATAACCGCAAGCTCCGTGCCTTCCATGTTGCTGTCTTCACAGCAAACTCATCAAAGATGAGCTCATCGGGATATTTACATTCAGCTGGGTAGATGGTTTGTCAGCTGAGGGTAGCATTGTTGGGCCCTTTATTTTCTGATTCTATTTACACTATACATGCTTCCCTTAGGCCGGTGGCTCTCAAGCTGTGGGGTGCAACTGGTGGGGCACGATCAACCTCAGTGAAAAGTCATTCAGAACAAATGTTGAACATCAGAAATGTTAGCAGGTACGCTACCACAGCAACTAGCAAACTCTCCACCATCACTGACTGCTGCTGTCCTTGGACCTCGTTTCGACACTGAGGGGGACCTGCATCTAAATTCAGATCAAACTGAAGTTCTTGTACTCGGCCCCACAAACCTTAGGAACATGGTGTCTAACAGATACTTACTTGGGATGGCATTACCTTGGCCTCCAGTGACACTGAGAGGAATCTTGGAGTCATTTTTGACCAGGATATGTCCTTCAGTGCACAAATTAAATATGCAGGACCTCCCTGAGCCTGGTTCTGCTGGAGGTTTCTTCCTGTTAAAATGGAGTTTTCCTTCCCACTGTCACCAAGTGCTTGCTCATAGGGCGTTGTTTAGGTTGCTGGGGTTTTCTCTTTATTATTCTAGGATCTTTACCTTAAAACATAAAATTTGAAGTGACTGTTGTGTGATTTGGTGCTGTATATACAAAATTGAGTCGAGTCGAGTCCAGGAAGAGTCAAGCAAGTTTCCCCACCTCCTTGGATGGACTCCAGAGCCTTTCCACTCCCCAGCCAAGCACCCGTGTTTTACGAAGCTTCATCACCTGTAGTATTGACGGGCTAGCTCAACAGATTATCTGCCTCTTTGGAGCATTAAACAGGCCCAGTTTTGTTGCTCTTTGTGATCTCGTCTCACACATAAGCTGATATTGTATTTTCTCATGCTCTCAGTGTGCATTCCTCCGTCGGCCATAGAAGTGGACTCCTCTTCCTCACAACCGTCCATCTCAACAAGAGCTGGTTACAGCTTCACAGGTCAATAACTGGAAACTCTCACCTGCAACTTACCTGCCTGCTAACCCACCTGAGGCTCTGCTTCTTCTTGGCAAAAGACGAAGGCCAGTGGACATGAAGTACCCCCTCTCAGGACTCCAGGTCAGAAAACATTCAACCACAATCTCCTCACACCACAGCCTGGATTTTGAAAAGTTTTCTCTTGGACTAACTCTTGTCTCTCCCCTCTCAGACTGCTCCCCAACCAGACCTACGTGACTCCTCGATCCCCCGCCCCTTTCAGTCCCTGTGTTAATCCTTCAGTGTGTAAATAAAAGACTTTTTTTAGTCTTTTTGTCAATTCATTCTCTGGGGTTCCTTGTTCGGCTTCTGCACCTGAGTTAACAACATCTCTCAAGTCCTTACCAATTTTCCTACATGTCTTTCTTTGGGATCAAGGAAAAGTGGTTAGGAGGAGTAGATAGGAAGTATTTTATTTTTTATCATGCCCTGCATATCTTGTCACATCTCTTGTGTCTATCACCTCCTATTCCTTTCTTTTGGAGTTTTATTTCCCTTTCGACCTGAGTCCGAGCATCCTGCAGCATGTTAATTCTTCCTGTGAGTCCATTATAAACTCTCTCATTGCTCCCTGTCTGTGCACCTCCTTGTATTTTGCATTTGGGTCTGCATAATACTTCGCATGAATCAGAAAAGGTGTCTTTGTTAGTGTTAATAATGGGCTGCATTTGTCAGCCTGTTCTCCATTAGCATTTGCATTACATTGTTTCTAATTTTTATGCATCACAGTGAGAAATGTCAGTAAAATAATAATTTCATTTTTTAATAATAGTTTTTCTTGGTTTTATTCCTCCCATATTTTTCAATAACTGATATCAGCCTTGGGCAGGATAGTTAATTAGTTTGCCATGTGAACTTAAAGACAAACCTTTTCTAAATGACTGGCCCAGGTTATTCAGCAGCTCACACATGGATCTCCTGATGATAAGAAGTATGAAGGAAAGGGAAAAATATATCACCAGTGAAATATTTTTTCCCTCTTGCCTAGTTTTTGGTGTCACTTTCATTTTAATATCAACAAACAGCAAAAAACAAAACGTTGATCATTTTACACAGGTACCAGTCAGACCCTCCCTTTTTGACAATTTTAAGATCAACATCCATCTGTTTTCATTGTTTGGGGGGGGGGGCATATGAGGTGCTATTTTTCTTTCCAATTTCCTGCATCCTTGGGGTTGAAGAAACATCTCACAATTTATTTTTACATTTTTTCAGCATGTCCACTGTACATTATATCGCCATATCTGCCTCTCGCCCTATCACAGCTGGAATAGGCTCCAGCTCTTACTCTCACTCTTACTTATTTGCTTAGTCAAATCCAGGTGTTTTTTTATTTTTATTTTTGAGTATCTCTGCTAATCCTCTATGAGCACCTGGATATTAAACATTATTGTACCACCGGGGAGAATAACCACATTTTATTGTAGCTGAAAAAACTGGACCATTTTCAATCTCAGCAGTGCCTCGGAGTTTGATTTTGGGAACTGAAGGCTCATTTAGACCTGAAAGTGGTTAATGAAATCAGACTGAGCGAGCATGTTTTCACACTGTGATGGAAAATTTCAGGATCAAAGTGCAAGAAGTCAAGATTCCTTCTTTGTTGTCCTGCTTTGGTTTTTAAGACAGTGTCTCGGTGTGCCGTGACGACTGAAATGCTGCTTCAGAAGGCTCACAGAGCATCACCGCGTCTCTTCTGTAAATCTTCTTGAAGACACAAATGTTCACAGAGGTTTTATCTTAACAAGCCTGGCTGATGATGAGCTGGCAGGCTGATAATGTGCTGTATTGCGGAGACTCCTCTCCTGATTAATGTGTCTTATCAGCCACACTCGCTGCAACACTTCAGAAAAAGCAATCAAAATAAATAAATAAAGAGCTTGCATACTGCAGGGCTTTGTTGCACCATGAATGTGCTGGACTAAAGCCAAAGTGATGGGAGGTTTACAGGATGGTGAAAAGTCTTACACACCTCTTATTTCTTCGCATTTTGCCTCTTTTCTTGTATTTTTTAAGTTGCCTTCAGCGTTCTGAAGGTTCTGAAGGGTTTTTGTAAGGAGAATTTTAGATTTCTTTAATTAATGACCAGGACAGAGATGATCTGAATGCAATGCAATGTTTATTAAAGGCTTGCAAGTCGGAGCAGTTACAGGTAAACAACATCAAGGTTGCTTAGGAGAAGGCAGTCTCACTGTTCATCTTTTATACACATCAAACATCTATGTGTCATTTCAAAACAGCTTAAACAAACAACAACAGGAAATTAACAGGAAGCTCTACTTAGGTGTTGTCCCCCTTGGACTTAGAGATAATAGTTGTTTTCCCACTTTATTGTTATCAAAGCTCTCCATTTAAGGTAAGTATCACGTTTCTTAACTAAACTGATGTCCTCATTAAGTGCTGGTTCCTCCATTCCCTAATAATAGTAATACAGTTTTAACTATGCTTCTTATTCTCACATTATCTTAACTGTTTTCCTATTTAATACTTCATTTCAAGCAGGTTATATATTTCTCTTAACCACTATGATGTTATACCAGAGCTTGGTTATGCATGTAGTTTACATAAAAGATTAAAACTTATCTGAATTTTCCTAGTAGTTTTCAAAAGTCTTCTTTGGACATCGGCTGCTTTTTCGCTCATTTTCAGTCAAGTCCTTGTATCTGAGCATTTTCAGAGGAATGACTTGTTTTATGTTTGTCTTTGTCTTTGTTTAAGCCATCTAACGCTGAGCCATGAATCATTCAGTTATTAAAACGTTCCTAACTCAAAGGCTGAACCAGTGTTGTGTCAACGCATAACAGACAACTGAGCGAAGAGCCTGTTTAAAATTGTATCTTCTGGTTCTTTGTTACCAGCAGCCTGCCACAAAACACATTTCTTTAGTGGAATCTATGAAAATGTCAGAGATAACAGTCTGACAGCATAAAATAGGATTTTTGCTCCAACAAGCTGATTCCCAAAGAGCTCTTAGCTGCAAACGTGGCATCTCTCAGCATGGTGGTCAGAGTGTCCTTAGAATCTTCAGAAAATTGGACACGTGGAGGACAAGAAGAAGTGTGAGGGATAAAACTATCTACTAGCTACAGTATCTGAAAGTCACATCCTTGAGAAACAGGAACAAATCCAGCAAAGACCTGGCACAGGACCTGAGAGATCATCCGGACCTTCAGCTGATCCATCTGCTGCCTCATCAGAAATGGTCTCAGTGGAAGGGCGGCTGTCAGGAAGAAGTTCTTAAGGGAGGGAAACGGAGGAATGGCTGAGGTCTGATACGTTACACAAGAACTGGACTGAACATCAGTGGAACAGGTCTGATGGAGGGATGGAGCCACATTTGAAATTTTTGGATGAAAGCATCCTCCATATGTACAGAGGAGGTCAGCAGAGGTCCAGCACTGAGTGTCTGCAGACATCTGTGAATCACGGTGGAGGCTCTGTCATGGTTTGGGTGGTGTTGGAGAACTCGTCAAATCTGATGGAATTATGAAGAAAAGTACCATCAGAATTTGACCCACCACACAGCACCATCTGGAAACCATCTGATTGGCAACAGCTTCATTTTTCAGCTTGACAATGATCCACACTGCCAGCGCACTAAAAGCACCTGGATAGAAAGGCACACAGTGGAACACCATCAGGTCCTCCCCAGAGATCAGACCTATTATTGAAGCAGTGTGGGATCATCCTGACAGAGAACAGAACCAAAGGCAGAAACATTCAAAGCAGAGCTTTGAATGTCCTCCAAGAAGCCTGGAGAACTGGTCCTGCAGAATACCTAAAGCAATGACAGGAAGCTGCCTCAGAGAGTTCAGAATAAAGGAGGTCACACCAAATACTGACTTTCATCAGTCATATTTTGATTTGTTTTCCAGCTTGTGAAAACATCAGGATGTCTGACTTTGGTTAAACATTTAAAAATCTGAAATAAGAGTTTTGTTGTGGAACTGATTTATGCTTATGGAAAAGTAGATTTAGTCAGAAGAAAATAAAAGCCAAAGAAAGCTTTCCCCACAGAATTAAAACTATGAGGAGTGAAGTTCTTGATATCAGACAGCGAAACATGCAGGATCTTCTGAACATCAGTCAGATTCTTCACTGTGAGCCTCCTGCTGAGCAGGAGAGGAGACGCAGAACCTTGAATCGGGAAGTTCAGCATCATATCTTTAATCTCAGCATTCAGTTATCTCTTCACTGGAACTGATTCGGTTTCAGAGCAGCATCAGAGCCTGAGATAAACAAAGCTAACATCTTCTAGTCTCGGCATGTTGAAGCCTCAGCATGTGTCCAACATGTGGCTGTCCCTGAATGGCCAACTTCTTGTTTTTTAATAGGAAGTGTTTCTTGATGTGAAAAGGCTCATTTTACAGCGCTGTGAAAAAGTATTTGTCTCCTTCCTCAGTTCTTATTTTGTTGCATATTTGTCACACATGTTTCAGATCATCAAACAAACTTTTATATTAGACAAAGATAACCTGCGTAAATACAAAAGGCAGTTTCTAAAGAATGGTTTTATTTTTAATGGACCCCCCCTTTACTCATTTTTATTTGTTTATTTATTTGTTTATTTATTTATTTTAGGATTTTTGTAAATTAACCCCAAAAGAAAAAACCATGAAAAATCACAGTTATATAGTATATAGACCATTTGCAAAAATATTTTAAATTTATCTCAGGTGTCTTCCATTTCACTTGACTGTTGCTCAAGGTTCCCTAGAGCAAAGTGGCCTCCATAATTCTCAAATGGAAGACATTTGTCACAACCGCGACTCTTCCGAGAGCTGGACTAATGGAACAATCAGAGGAGAAAAGCCTTAATGAGGGAGGTGACTAAGAACCCGATGGTCATTCTGACTGAGCTCCAGAGATCCTGTGTGGCGATGGGACTGCTCCAGAAGGACAACCATCACTGCAGCCCTCCACCAATCTGGGCTTTATGGCAGAGTGGCTAGAACAAAAGTCTCTGCTCAGTGGAAAACATGAGAAAGCCCACTTGGAGTTTGCAAGATCCTTCTGGTCTGATGAAACAACATCTGAAGGAAACCAGGCATTGCTCGTCACCTACATATACAACTATATAGGTGTTGTATAAGCGCTTTGAGTGCTCAGACAGAGTAGAGAAGCGCTTTATAAGAACTAGTCCATTTACCATTTTACCCAATACCATCCCAACTGTGAAGCACGGGGATGGCAGCCTCATGCTCTGGGGGTGTTTTTCAGCAGCAGGGACTGGGAGACTGGTCGGGAATGGCAGAGAGTACAGAGATATCCTCAATGAAAACCTGTTCCACAGTGCTCAGAACCTCAGACTGGGCCAAAGGTTTACCTTCCAACATGACCATGAGCCTAAGCACACAAAAAACAACAACACAGAAGTGGCTTAGCAACAATTCTGTGAATGTCCCAAAGTGGTCCAGCCAGAGCCCTGACTTGAACCTTATCAAATATCTCTGGAGACATCTGAAAATGTCTGTCCACTTTATTCCCCATCCAACCTGACTGAGCTTGAGAGGATTCATAAATACGAATGACAGAAAATCCCCCGGTTCAGGAGTGCAAAGCTTGTTGCATCATACCCAAAAAGACTTGAAGCTCTACTTGCTGCCAAAGACGCTTCAACTCAGTACTGAGTAAAGGGTCTGAATACTCTCCAAATTTAGGACTTTAGAAAACTCAGATTTTTCAAGATTAGTCTTGAACAATCTGAGTTTTGCTCCTTTTCATCTAACCCCTATGTGTTTTAACCTTCGGTGGCCCTACAGCACTGTGGTACTAATGGGACATAAATCGTTACTCTCCCACCTGATAAAGGTGTGACTTAGACCAGCCACCCATCCAGTCTTCTAATATGAACTTTGTAGGTCTCTAAAACTGAGCCATTATCTCTCGGTTGTCAATATTTCCTTAGGCAGGACACTGACAGCAAAACGGAATTGTATCTGTACGGGTTAGACAGGCAGGATCTGAACGAAAAGCATTATGTGCTTCCCTGGGATGAGAAAATATTTGGTTTTCGGGATTTAATCACGGTGGCTTCATTTTTCAGCCCTTTAGGCTGCTGCTTCATACAACCCCAATGGGAGGTGACCACATGAAATGATTTAGATTCATTTCATTTCATTTCTTCCTAATTTTTTAGATTTATAATAATAAACCTCCTTTTCCTTCAGGCATCACTGCTCCACACACACACGCACATGCAAAACATTAAAGCTGGCACAGATTGTTCTACTTCCCCATTACTACACACCATGCAGGGCTGAAAGCCTTAGGATGCCCACCTGAAAATAAGGTGATCAGAAACTTGGTAAATATGATGCACTGAGTCATAAATGAACATGTAAGTTAGCTTCAAGTCTTACTGAATACAACATGAAGTTCATTTTGCAACTGACAGTGCTATTAGAGCCACAGAGGAGCATAAACCAGGGGAGGATTTAGGGTCAAGTTACCAAAATCTTTCTAGAAGCAAGCCTCACAGCTTGGCAGCCATCTTGAATCAAATCCAATCAGTTATTTTTGAAGCTCCTTTCCAAATCAGTGGTGAGAAAGCCAGGACAACTTTAGGTTCATGTAAATCAAATGGAAACTGTTTCAAAAGTTGGCAACGTCGCTCCAAAATAAGGCTTGACAGGCAATTTGTTCCTCCACATCTAGAGCTTCACATCAGCTTCTGTTTCTGAAACAGCTGTGAACCTCCACCACAGACTCACATTTCCTGTTTTGCCTGCTGATTGGCTCTCAGGTTGCAGGGTTGAAACGACTGCCATCTTTGCCGTGAGAGTGTATATACTCAGGATCCTAAGAGCACCATATCATACTATTGTCATTGAGGAGGTGCTATGATATGGGCGTCAAACTGGCGAATCAAATTCTAGCAAGGCAAAACAGGAATATACTATATGTGTGTGTGTGTGTGTGTGTGTGTGTGTGTGTGTGTGTGTGTGTGCGTGCGCATGAAGCATGGAGCATGTCTGGTGTTAAAGCCTTAGTGGAAACAAGTTTGTTAAATTTGTTAAATTTAACATAACTGAAAGCTTAAATGAAGTTTATTTGATTTGAGTCAGGGAAAAAGCTGTGCTGAATGAAAGGGAAATTGGCTGATTTTATTATTTGGGTGGCTGGCCACTGGAAGTTGGTCTGTTACTGCTGCCAGGGGGTGACATTAACGCTCCGGGAAAGAGCAGGGAGAGAGCATTATTGGATTTTTAATTTGAAGTCTGCTCTCCAGCTGAATAGAAGAACTGAACTTAAATGGAAGAAGTCCAGAGGTTCAAAGCATGTTTACACTCCCGAGCATTTGCATTTGTCTATGTGTGTGTGTGTGTGTGTGTGTGTGTGTGTGTGTCTGTGTGTGTGTGTGTGTGTGTGTGTGTGTGTGTGATGCTGTGTCCATGTTGGTTCTTTCAAGGGGAAATTTAGAAGAAAACAAATGAGCACGAAATGAAATGAGGAAACAGGAGAATGAGTGTTTAACTGGGTAATGGAGCAGCATTTTGCTGGAACCTGTCATCAAGTAAATGTTGATTGTAATGCTGAAAGAATCACAACATCATCATCATTTTGATTGGTTTCATTTTGCAGCTCTATCTGCCTCGGGCATAAAATGACCTTTAAAGAAATGAAGCCTCAGCGACATGCTCCTGCCTTTAACTCTTCAGTGAACGGACCCCTTTCTTCTCTCTTGTTTCCACGGTGATTGTTACAGTAGGTGTCGTGTTGTCAGTGGTACTACAAATGTTTGTTTGCTTTTTCTTTTTGGTTACTTTTTCTGTAACATTTTTGAGTCGTGCTCTCTGACCTAACCCTGAACAGAGTGCATTTCCCTTCTTTGTTATCATATTATTGTCAAGCATTCACTCATGACACACTTTCACAGATAGATGCATTAAACTAGATGAAGGTGAGTGGCACATCCAGGTATATAGATGTGACTGATATGGGACTAGTGTGCACATGCTTCTGTAAGCAGAGGAAAAGGAAAGACTGGAGTACACTTCGGTTTCTATGGCAGTGTATTAGGACCATCCATCCATCCATCCATCCATCCATCCATCCATCCATCCATCCTCTTATCCAATGCAGGCTGTGGGGGACTGCAGCCTAGTGCAGCTGTCATAGGGTGAAATGAGAGGTACACTCTGTGCAGGCATATTAGTAAGAAAATGCAATGTTATGAAAAATTCTGGGAAATATCTGGTAGCAAAATTCGTGAGGAAACAAATCATGAGGAAAAACCTGACAAACTTGGAAGATGAAGTTTATAAATTTATGACAAAAAATGGAAATTTACAAATATTTCGGAAAAGTAAGGCAAAATTCATGATTAAAAACTGGCAAATGTACAAGAAAAAAATGAGAAATTTGCTACAAAAATGAAAAACAGAAACATTCATGTCAGGATGCTGTGTTGTTGTTGCTGAGGTGGCACCGCAGGGCAGAGCCGGGCAGCCCTGCACGACTGATTCCTGTCATGTAGCAATCAACCCTGCATTTAAGGCCCAGTCTAATCCCCGCTGTGCATGCCGCCCAAAACCTGCCCAGCAGGGAGACAGCAACAGACAGAGTGAAGTGTCCATGTTTCCTTAGAGCGGGAAATTTATTAGTCACGTCCGTTCATTATCATTGCTCTGTTTCTGGTAGTTTTGCAAAAGCTTTCTTTTGAAATTTCAGCTTTCAGCTGTGCCATAATACCACCAAAGGTGGCATTTAAAGGGGTTTGAGAAATTTCTAGGAACAATTCATGAGACAGCTTTGCTTTGAAATATGTTTGGGATCATTGTAAAATTTGTTGGTTTTCCTAGAACTCCCTGGGCCTTTTCACATTCTGTTTCATGGTGTGAAACCCAACTGTCACACTGAAAAGTTAGAGAAATATGCTAAATTAGACTTTCTTGCACTACTGAATGCTAGGCCTGCATCAGAGGAAGCTGTCTAGGGGAAACATGAAGACAGTCCTCTTTTCCAGCCACTAATATTCTGTTTTATAATCATATTGTGAAGGGGCTGGATTTGGGAAATGCACCAAAATTAGGGATTACAGATTTAATTGTAGCAGAGTTTGCATTTTGTTTTTTTAGGAGCTATGATTCCTCATTTTGCTGGAAGCATTTTAGAAGATTTAGGCTGCTTTCTGCCTCCTTGCAGGTCCAAACTCTGCACTGACAACTGACTGCTGTCGTGCTCAGAGGTCAGCTGAAAATACGCATTTTGGATGAAAACTGTCCATCAAGGAGGAACACGAATGTGTCGGCTGCAAAACAGACATTAATATCCAAAGCTGTCTCTTTGTTCTGGACTCTTGAGGGCTAAAAAGAATAATCATTATTTACATCTCTAAATCTAAAGTTATAAAAGGCAGCGTCACACAGTTGTTTAAACCCATGAAAAAAGTTGCTTCCAGTCTGAATAAACTTTTCAGCGCTGTCGACTTCTTTGTTGCCCTCAAAAATCCCAGCGTGACCTTTTTTAGCACTTGATCCTGATAAAAATAAAACCTAAATTAAAGTCAAAGTATCTTCTCTATCCTGAAGCTGGGCTGACACTAAAGTTTGACCTTTAGCCCTGAGTGCTCAGCCCAGGATATCCATGATGCACTAAGCACCTCTGCTCTACTTTCCTCTTTTCCTCTCCCTGCATGTCATTACCTGTTTGCTGGATCTATTTTTTCCTCTATACTCGGTAGCTCGCTGCAGGACACTTTCATGGTAAATTCAGCTTGAACATTAAGCCTGCACAGCTTACACACCTGTCTTTGGTAAACAGAGCCGCTTGTTGTTTATAATAATTATGTTCCAATTTAAGCTGTAGCTGTAGCAGATGTTAATTATTTACCAACAATCTAATTTTTTCCCACAGCTGACTGCAGCCATCTGATGCTTTGAAACCAATGTTCAAACCCTTCGGCTTAATTTTGATCCTAATTCTTTTCAAAGCGACACAGGGAACTTTTCTTCTCGCTCAGTAACTGCTGCCCAGATCATTCTCATGCTGGTTTAATGAAGACAACTTTCTTTGGCTCAAATGTGGAAAAATCCTGTTTGCTTATTGTGCAGTGAAGTTCAGGCTTTACCCTCTGAAGTGCAGTATTGTTTATTTCTTACATACAAATAGAGATTAAAACAAGCAGCCACCCCTGGAGCCCAGAATGTGCACAAGGCAGCAGGACATCAGCTGCGTTTATGAGGCTCCACAGTGAGTGAGTCCCCATAGACTCCCAGGGTAAAACTGAACGGCCTGGTACAGAAACTGCTTTGGTCTCTGTAGGTAATTTCCCCCCTTCATAACAGCTGTTCGGGGGGAGGATGCTTTTAGAACTCACCTGGAATGAAGTTGGCATTATTAGGGGCGTGGCCTCTTTGACAGGTGAGTGGTAGCTGTAGCTGCTAGCTAGTATAATGACCCTGGATTATTTATGTAATTTCATTTAAAACCAAACATGCGTGGTTAGAATTGCCGGTGATCACATTCATAAATCATGCGTGCTCGCTTTTGAATCAATAAAATGTTCTCATTAACTGAGATCGTTTCTGTCCTGTGGCTATATGTCAGCTAATGCAACATATTTCAGAGAATTAATAAGCAAAGAAAGTAATAAAAAGTACAAGGAACCCCAGATGCCTCCTGGCTCCAAACTTGTCCTCACACTCCTACTTCTTCTGAGTTTCTCAGTGGACTAACAGAATCCCTCTGCTTCCCAGTGGCACAGAGAGCCTAATCAAGTTCATCTCATCTGTGAATTGATGAAAAAATTAATGCCCTGATTAGGATCGTCCTCTCTGCTGATTGATGACGGGAAACCTGGGGTTTGTTTCTGCAGTAATGCAGAGTAGCCTCGATGCTGCGCACATGAGGAGATTAATGACTTCTGATCTGTTCTTTTTTCCTTTCTAACCAACCCTTTAGCAGAATAAAAATTAGCCTGACTGGTGTCTGAGGACACCAGAAGAATAAAACACTCATATTTGAATAACTGAGACAAAATTCTGATATTATGCAGGTTTATTTGGCCAACCAGGTGTTCTTATTCTTCTTGTTCTCTCATAATTTCATTTTATTTAGTTAAAAAAATATCCATCCTGACCCTAAAGTAGGAAGTAAAAATCCCAGAAAACAGGTTTGAAGACCTTTGATAGTTCCTCGGCCCTGCAGTCAACAGAGAGCATTTCCTCCAAAAGAACTATGAAGGCGTTCCTGTTCGTTTTCCTGGTTAACAGTAAATCATCCGAGGGGAGGACAGACTCAACAGGCTTGGTTGTGACTGGTTTGGTTTGTCTGTCTGTTTGCAGGATTAGTCAGATAATTCTGAGCAGATCTGCAAGAAGAGTTTACCTGAGGCCTCCCTTGACCCAACTTAATATTCTTTCATTTTTGCTTTTCAGTTGATCTGAATCTCAGTGCTCACATTTTTGGAAGGCTTCAGTAAAACATAAACAAAGCAAAGTATTACAGCCGTGGACGGGCAGAGGCTTGAAGTTTTTCCATGTAAACAATTGGTCCAATCAGACAAAGCAGTAACTATTGATCAGATTATGGCAGTGAAAGAATTTAAGTCATCCATTTGGTTACCCACAATTTGGTAAGCAAATCAGTCGTCAATGTTGTACTAAAACTACAAACAATTTAATTCAGTTCAGTTCTATTTATATAGCGCCAAAACACAACAAACAGTTACCTTAAGGTAAAGACCCTACAATAATACAGAAAAAAACCCAACAGCCAAAACGACTCCCTATGAGCAAGCACTTGGTGACAGTGGGAAGAAAAAACTCCCTTTTAACAGGACAAAACCTCCGGCAGAACCAGGCTCAGGGAGGGGCAGTCATCTGCTGTGACCAGTTGGAGCTGAGGGGAGAGAGACGGGACAAAAGACATGCTGTGGAAGAGAGACAGAGATTAATAATAACTAATGATTAGTTAAATGTATTCTGGATTTAACCGGGAGCCAATGAAGAGAAGCCAATATGGGAGAAATCTGCTCTCTCCTTCTAGTCCCTGTCAGTACTCTAGCTGCAGCATCAGTTCTTGAGCTTCTCTGCTGAGGATCACATTTCTTAACCAGCCACGTCTGTAATAGCACAAAACCAAACTGTTCTGTGTGAATTATACACATTAAATATTCTCTGCGATTAATACCAAACAATGCAATCTGACCAAAGCGCTTCAGAGCTCCAATCACCTGCCGCCAGGGAGGTGATGTGGTTGCTTCAGTTTATGTGTTTGTTTGCAGGAGTGCTCAGAAAGCAACAGATGGACTACACAAACAACATTTCCCTCAGGTGGGGCTTCATCCACCTCAGAAGTGGTTAAACTTTGGAGTGGATCCTGATGAATTCCAGGAAATCTGGAAGGATTTTTCTTTCATTTTTTTTTCGCACTGTGGACATTTTGGCGTGCTTCACAAATGCATATCAAAGTGAAATCATAGAAACTGGAGGATACGGTCAAGAAAATATTACTGACTGTATCAGGAACAGAGTTCCTGCATGCAGCACATGAATGCAGTCTTTTGTCTTTGAGAACAGGCTGGACAAAGAAGAGGAGATTATTTTTTCAACTTATCCTCTTGGCAGTGCTAATGAAATCTGGAGGCTGCAAAGTCTTACCTTTGAAGGCTAATGACTCTTTATTTAGTTAACTGTTAATTATGAGTCTGTTGTGCTGAGGAATAAATGCTGTTGATGAGGCCTGTGGGAGGCAAAGGAATAATTAACCAAAGTGAGAAAACACCTTGTTTGTATTCCTTTCACTCTACATTTTAATCATACAGCTCATAGTCAGACTCTCTGGATGAGCGTCAGCGCTTTATATAAACAAGCATTATAGACGGGAAGGTCAGAGGTCATGTAGTTTGTTGTTATAACAATGGCTCGTTATATTCCGCTCGTGGGAAGAGATGGTGCAGTGGTGCAGATCGGAGGGTAATCAGTGGGGTGAGCTGCATGAGGTTGCAGCATGCTCTGTCTGTAAAAGCCGTTCCTGTGTTTGAGAAAGAGCTATATTTAGGGGGAGAGATGGATTCAAGCAATGTGGGTTTTGTGCATCATCCCCACACAAACTGCAGAAGAAACGCCAGGTTGGAAAATAAGAAGAATGTGATGATTATGGAGAAAAGATCAAAGCTGAGTTATATGGCTGCAGCACAGAGTAAACGAAAATATATATATATACATCATAAATTTCAGAAGGAATTTCCTCACAATGCTCTGCTGAAAGATCAAAGGTGAATCTGTTGAAGCACATTGCAGCTGCTGCTGCATCATCCTGTGACTCATCACAAACCAGAATAAGAGAATTTACTGGCATTTTTAACCAGAGATGGTACAAGTCTGTCATCAGGTGAGGAAAAAATACCACATGCTGGGAATCACTAAACCAAAGAGGTGGCTTAAAGGGGTCTAATCTGCTTTTCCATGTCTTCTATAGGTCTCTCATACAGAGCTGTCACACTTACATGTTTCATATACTCAAAAATAAACAAAACAGAAGAAGTAAAATTAGACCAGGATAACCTGAGTAAATATAATATGTAGTTTTTAAATGATGATTTCATTTATTAAGTGAAAAAGATATCCAAACCTACCTGACCCAACCTAAACCCGCCCTGTGTGAAAAACTAATTGGCCCCGAAACCTGTTATCTGGTTGAGCCACCATTGGCAGCAAGAACTGCAGTCAAGCGTTTGTGATAGCTGGCAGTGAGTCTTTCACATCGCTGTGGAGGAACCTTGGCCCGCTCTTCTTTGCAGAATTATCTGAATTCAGGCTCATTGGAGGGTTTTCCAGCATGAACGGTCTGTACAATACAAGCACTGTGCAAAAGAGCCCAGCGGTGTGTTATTTATGCCAGTTAGCTTGTTTGTGTAGATATGAATGTGTTTTTGATGGGGAAGTGACACGCTGTGAATCAGAGCTGAGCTGACAGCAGAGCCCTCCGTCATCAGCGCGCAACTGCAAACAGCTTCTGTGACAACTTCATAATTGAGTAAGCTCACTATGAAAACTGATGGTCATTCAAACTAAAAGTCCTCTGCGCTGCACTGACAAGCTGTCAGATTTTGATTAAAGTGTATGGAAAATATTTTGAGTATTTTTCTTTTTACTACTGAGCCACATACACCAAGCTGAGACCGTATAAAACAGGGACGTAGCTTCAGGGTGGGAAAAATGAAACCAATGTAGATTTCGTTACACTGGCATTCTATCTGAATACCACTAGATGGCGATAGCTGTGGTTCCGTAAACACAGCGATGAGTTTTTGGTTGCAGTCAGACCCGCCTCTTCTCGTCACATCTCGGTTTTTGAAATCAAGATGGTGACCCTGAAAATGCTCGAGACTTCACATCTGTCTTTGGCTGCACATCATCCCCACTCATCTCGCCACACATCTCCCCCCATGTTTCTATCATAATGTCTATAGCTTTAATAACTTATCATCATTAATTATCCCTAATTTTCATCCTCTGGGGACCATAAAAACCTACCCGAAATTTAATATGTGAGACTTTTTAAATCAGCATGCTTTAAAATCCAGCTGTGAATAATAAACTGTATGAGATGGTGTGAATTTGAAAGATGTACGAAGCTTTCTCCTAAAATAAAATAAAAAAATGGAGTCTATAACTTATTTTGAAAAATCTAATTGATCTCTTTTTGTTAAACGTTCCCTCGCTGTTGAATAGCAGCTGTCCAGCAGTTTCATCATCTCAGCTATATCTGAGTCTGTGTGGATGTGCCTTTAGTGGACAAGTGCAGGGCTAAGAACTGAACGTGCAGCATTACGGGAGAGCCATCCTCTGAGCTTTCTGTTTGATGCATCCACACTTTGATTTTCTTTGTTTCTGTGGGCCTGAAGCTGCACCTCTAACTGCTCCATCTGTGTGTGGAAGCAGCGCTCCTCTGAATTTGCTTTTCCATAGGATGAGCCGTGTGACAGAGGCCGACTTAAAGGGTGAGTTAGAAACCTTAAAAAAGCTGAAAAGGATCATCTTTAAAGATCAAAATTGACAAAATGAGGAATGCTCACAAAGCAAGGCTCTCTGATCTTGGAAAACACAGAAGTTTAATTAAAAAGATTTGGAAAAGCTCAGTTTGGGAAGTTTTAAGTAGCACGCGCAGTGTGATTAACGTCAGTGATCACAGTTTCCTGTTGATAAAAGTGATCACAGAGTTTTTCTATAACTTAAAGAACATATGCCTTGACAGTTACTGTATTATCCATGCATAACAGCTGATTATATACCATTAATCTGCTTTTGAAGCTTTCTGACTGTCAGCACGACCCAGCAAACACCACTGAGACAGCCGTGGTGGTTCTGTCATGTCAGTCAGCCGTATTCTTCACTCACAGTGGTATTTGCTTCAGTTGCTCACTGAATAAACTCGCTGAATTTTAACAGTCTGTTCATCTCCCGGTCCTCTGTGTGTTTTCATGCTTGTGTTTCTGGAAAACAGACACAGGACGTCTGCACCAGGTTCCATTTGTAAACAGCTCATTCGGTGAATCTATTTCGGAGGCGGAAACCACATTAGATTTGTGTTATTATGTAACTGTGCTGCCTCTGTCCTGCTGTGATGTGATGTGATGTCTAAATTTGGACAGGTACAGTAACGGCACATGCTACTGTCGTAGTAGTACATGCCTGTGTTGGTGGCTTTGTTTGCAGGATGGATTTAAGATGCTCAGATGCAGGCTGGAAATGGAAGTGACAGTTGAGGACAGCAAAACTGTGTTAATACCAGCTGCCAAGCAGAGACGTGAGGAAATGGAGCCTGAATGGAGAACGAACGTGGTACTGACGAGTCACATCAGCCCGTTCTTCCTTCTTTCCAAATGTAATCTGCACACTGAACAATTCCCATGAAAGTATTTATACGAGCTGTAAATCAGATGAGGGGATAATGTGTCCTGTTTACATGCTGCACAGTCAGTAATCAGAAAGAATCACTGTGACATCGTCCAGCTCTGCAACACATCACACAAACCAGCACAATGGCCTTTGGATCATACTGCAAAAAAGGTTTGATCAATCACAATAATTTAATCAGAATAAATTCTTTAAGCTGGGAAAAGGTGAGCAAGCTGTGTTTTCTGAGATCCTTCTGAGCAAACAGCCAAACCCGAGCCTGAGGATCTGGAACTTTCTCCGAACTCTAATCATTCTTGCTCTGATGAAATAAATCAGATGATATATGATATTGAGATGGATGATATTCATTCATACACAGGCAATAACATTCTTGATCTGGTTTTCAAGGCTGGATTTCCCAGTGGGTTGCTAACACATGCAGTCCATGTAGCACATTTAAGAGTTAGCAACAAGTTATGTATCCATGTGGTTTATTCCGGAGATGCAGCTTATTAGATAAAATTCAAAATTTCTTCTTTTGGAGAAGATTTATGTCCATTTCACATCATTCTGGGAAAAATTCCACCGAGGACTGACAGGCCTGCACAAATCTCCTCCCTTGGCTCCACCTCTTCAGATAAAAATATTGTAAGGCTAAAAAAAAAATAAACTAAATTACTGAAATCGCATCATGTACATGCGACACTCGGAGCCAGGTAATTACTTTAAGCCCGCAGAGGAAACGAAGACTTCCTGTCCGGAGAGTTCTTTAGATCAGTGTTTCCCAACCTTTTTAAGCCCCGGCACACATTAGAAAAAATCACAAGGCACACCACCAAACAAAAAAAGGTTACAAAAACTATATTTATCAAAATATAATGAAAATATGATATCAAATTTACTTACTCGGTGTGAAATCTGGGCCTGTTTAGTTGAACACACAGCTGATAGAAAGACACACACAGATCTTCCTCAACAGCTGTGAGTCTCTCTTTTTTTGTCTGGATAATCTTCCACGGCACACTTATCACCACTGAAGGATCCATTCACACAGGCTGCTGACAGAGCTGATCTCACAGGCATGAAACATGAACATTATGTCAACCTTTCACAGACTTCACGTCAGTAATTACATATAAACGGGCTCATGATAGCTGACAGGGATTCAGGAAAAATGCTGGAAGCAGACAGAATTCCACCTGCTCCACACACTGTCAGTCTGCTCACACTGTATTCACTCTGAGTGCTGCTGTACTTTGATATTTAAATGTACTGCAGTAGACAGTAGTATTTACAGGGGTTGGACAATGAAACTGAAACAGCTGTCATTTTAGTGTGGGAGGTTTCATGGCTAAATTGGAGCAGCCTGGTGGCCAATCTTCATTAA
This sequence comes from Pterophyllum scalare, assembly GCA_024447675.2. Taxonomy (NCBI): domain Eukaryota; kingdom Metazoa; phylum Chordata; class Actinopteri; order Cichliformes; family Cichlidae; genus Pterophyllum; species Pterophyllum scalare. Next base: position 67,236 of record JAMQGT020012228.1, on the reverse strand, counting down.
TTGCACATTGCACCAGTAAGAGCAGAGTGTGAAGGTTCAATTAGCAGGGTAAGAGCAGAGTTTTGCTCAAAATATTGCAATGCACACAACATTATGGGTGACATACCAGAGTTCAAAAGAGGACAAATTCTTGGTGCACGTCTTGCTGGCGCATCTGTGACCAAGACAGCAAGTCTTTGTGATGTATCAAGAGCCACGGTATCCAGGGTAATGTCAGCATACCACCAAGAAGGACCAACCACATCCAACAGGATTAACTGTGGACGCAAGAGGAAGCTGTCTGAAAGGGATGTTCAGGTGCTAACCCGGATTGTATCCAAAAAACATAAAACCACGGCTGCCCAAATCACGGCAGAATTAAATGTGCACCTCAACTCTCCTGTTTCCACCAAAACTGTCCGTCGGAAGCTCCACAGGGTCAATATACACGGCCGGGCTGCTATAACCAAACCTTTGGTCACTCGTGCCAATGCCAAACATCGGTTTCAATGGTGCAAGGAGCACAAATCTTGGGCTGTGGACAATGTGAAACATGTATTGTTCTCTGATGAGTCCACCTTTACTGTTTTCCCCACATCCGGGAGAGTTACAGTGTGGAGAAGCCCCAAAGAAGCGTACCACCCAGACTGTTGCATGCCCAGAGTGAAGCATGGGGGTGGATTAGTGATGGTTTGGGCTGCCATATCATGGAATTCCCTTGGCCCAATACTACTGGAGGACCATGTGCATCCAATGGTTCAAACATTGTATCCTGAAGGCGGTGCCGTGTATCAGGATGACAATGCACCAATACACACAGCAAGACTGGTGAAAGATTGGTTTGATGAACATGAAAGTGAAGTTCAACATCTCCCATGGCCTGCACAGTCACCAGATCTAAATATTATTGAGCCACTTTGGGGTGTTTTGGAGGAGCGAGTCAGGAAACGTTTTCCTCCACCAGCATCACGTCGTGACCTGGCCACTATCCTGCAAGAAGAATGGCTTAAAATCCCTCTGACCACTGTGCAGGACTTATATATATCATTCCCAAGATGAATTGATGCTGTATTGGCCACAAAAGGAGGCCCTACACCATACTAATAAATTATTGTGGTCTAAAACCAGATGTTTCAGTTTCATTGTCCAGCCCCTGTATTCCACCACAGTGAGCCGTAGGTGAATGTGCAGCTTGTTTCTGAGCTTCAGCTTCTACTTCAGCTGGCCACCTGTAAAATAACAGTTCAGATTCTCTAACTTTAACAGACAGCCTTGTTTCTGTATGTCTCCATAGCTGAAGCACAGAGTGGGTCAACTGCTAATGATTTCTTAAACAACTCGATGAAGTCATAATGTTGAAGGTCGAAACCCAAACCTGATTTCAATTTAGCCGATCTTCCCCTCAAGGTTGTGTCCCCCTGCACCTCTTGATGTGCTGTTCTTGTGAATTCACTGTGGAGTCAAAGCAGTCAAAGCAGAGAGGACCTGACTTCCATGTTGATAATCAGTGTTGGAGATGAGCCTGTGGTTATTACTCATGGACCTAACAGCATTCTTCAGTGGGAAAGCCCATAAGGTCTTGAGTATGATCATGCTTGCCCTGTTTAATTTGAGGGAAGAAAATTAGTAGCCTAACTCTGATGTGTGCCACTGTTCGCTGGCACACAGAGCATTAAATGCACAGGAGTGCACCTACCAAACCATCTAATCTTCACATACTTCTTGGCCCACTCACCTTCTGTCAGGTTTAAAGGTCACCAAACACTCATTTGTATGAGATACCATCATAAAGTGACACCAATTCACCCATAAGAATAACAAAGCAAACCTGATGAAACTTTAAATTACAGGCAGTCTTACTGAGCTGCAGCACTTTATAGATTCTTCCTTTGATCTCATTCTGTGTCTCATTGAAGCTTGCTGCTCTAGAGGTTAAAAAGTCTTAAGAAACAACAAAATTCCCCATTTGGAGCAGTTACTCAAATGCAGCACACTCACTTAGGGTCCCCTCCAACCAGAGTTCATGTTATAAATCATAAAATAAATAATTTCAATTAAGCTGACTGAACTTAAATGACAGATAGATAGATCATTGATAGAAGCCATGTAATTGGCCCAGCTGCGGCTCAGGAGATAGGGCGGGTCGTCCGCCAATCAGAAGGTTGGTGGTTTGATCCCTGCCTTCTCCAGCCTGCATGCTGAAGTACCCTTGGGCAAGATACTGAACCCTGTGTTGCCGCTGATGCATCCATTGGAGTGTGAGTGTGTGAATTTTGCACTTGGGCATAGAAAAAAGTGTTTGTATGAATGTGTACATGAATGGGCAAATGAGGCTTGTAGTAAGAAAGCATTTTGTGTTCAAACAGAGTAGAAAGGCACTATATAAGTACCATTACCAGTACTTTAAATACAGATGGTTACTAATGTTGCACGGGCAGATATGGAAAATACAATAAATGCACACAGCACACTGCACATATAACACAATCATTCTCCACCAATGCACCTTAGAGTAACTTAGAGTGCATGTCCAAATTTCATTGCATCAAAATATCACAAGTGAGCATTCACAGTTAGCTTTCAGAGGTTATCTACAAAAGAGGATGAGACAGCAGATTTCAGCCTGTAAATCCCTCCATTACTGGGGTGCCACAACCCAACACGAAAAAAATTACGCCAGAAAAAGCAGAGAGCAGGTTTATTATCTGCTCCTCTCACCACTATCTCGCTTTTTTGCTCATTTGATTCTTTTTACAGTCCAAGATGGATAACTCCTCTTCATCTTCATTGACTGGTATTGGTCATTAGGTTTGATTAAACAGAATCATAAATGCCTCTTGCAGCAGGAGTGAGTGGAGTCAGGTGGGGTCCCCTTAGGGAGCTCAAGGCTTTTAGACTGTCACTACAAACTTTGCACATTGCCGCTGCTGTAGTGTCAAGTTTGTCAGCCTGTGTCAGGCTGTGGGCCTGGTGGCAAAACAGGTGACACCCACAGAGTTACCAGCCATCTTCCTGTCACATGGTTATTAAGCCTTGCCTGTCAGCCAGTAAGAGGTGAGGAAATCCTGAAACAATTTGCCAGCTGTCAGAAGACATTAAGAATGAGGTCAAATGTCATCACTGTCATCTCGCCTCCAGCTTATCAGCATCTCTGTACCTCTTAAATCACAGAGCTGACCTTATTAGAGCTCAGAATAGTCCCACAGGATGTCTCTCATCCAGCAGCATCACTGACAGGTACAATTGAGGTTCACACACCAGTGAGCAGGGGGAATTAGCTTGCTAATTGTTAGTCATTCTGATTTATTGGTGACTTAACGCCGCTCAGCACAACGTGGCTTCAGGCCCTGTCTGCTGATGATGGTGTGAAAGAACTAAAACCAGTGATTTCAGGAAAATAACAATGTTTCGCAGTCTGTGGAGGTAAGCATGAAGCAGTAAGTTTGAGGTGACTATAAAGTTAGACTGCTGAATGCTCCATGTGAGATGGCTGTTAGTTTAATAGTCAGCCTACAATTGACTGAATGAACTCACAACATAGTCTTAGAGCAGTTTGTGAAGTACTCACCACAGCTGTGAAGTTTTTAAAGGCTGAAAAATCCACATTTGGAGATCAAACAGTATAAAAGATGAATGCAGCCTCCAAGTCTGAAAAGTGAAGCCAGTGCAAGAGTGCCTTACACCTGCATTCTTTTTAACGGGCCCCAGGGCCTGATGGCTGTGTTTGCAAAAAGACTTCCAGTCTGTGAGAAAATGGCCTTCTGCCCTGACCACTGCAAACTCTTTCCTGATGAGTTGATCAAGGTCATACCGAACAAAACATGAAGTCTCTTTTGCAAATTTTTATCCGTGCATTCATTCTCTTCACCACTCACCTATAAGTGCAGGAGGCAGACCGACCCACTGCCATGGCCCTGCCAGTGTTTGGCCTTCCTCTTTAACTCCTGTCGGGCTCTCTCCCTCTCCCTCTCCGTCTCTGTCTCTTACTACTCTCAGAGTCCTCACACTTCTCTGAGGCCAGCCTGGAGGCCGTGTTCTCAATCAGTCTCTGGTTGAGTCTCCTGCTCTACACCGATTTACCATTTCCTCATCAAGTTTTCTGCGTAGTTATGGACCTGTTCATCCACCCATTCTTCATAAGATCATACAGCAACTGCAGTGGTAACGACTGATTTACTTGTGCAAAACTGATTTCTTTACTTACCTTGCTCTTTCATCTCCTCTCCTAGTTTTTCCTTGGTTGCTTCTGACCCTTTGAGCCTCTTGATCTTCTCTTGGATTCTGTTGTCTGCAGTACCCCCCCTTTCTGCTGTCTCTCCACTGTCTCCCAGCTCCTTCCTCTCCTGGTCACTCGGAGAGTTCCCCTCTTTCCTCTGTGTTAAATTTTGAACTCATTCTTTGTAATAATTACTTTTTAATAACTACTTTAAACATTTGCCAGCACTTGGGACTTCTTTTGACACTACAAAATTGGTTTATTAAGACACTCACATTATAGAGAGGAGAAAAAAACGTGATTGCTTTGCTTCCTTTTCTGACTTCTTAGATTCCTGTATCAGAGCTGACGCAGAGGTCTGTTCTGAGTAGCAACACCTGTTTTTTAGTAGAAGACTAAAATGCGGCGACCATAAAAGAGTCAGAAAGGACTATTATGCAGGGTTTGCTCATTGGTCAATTGTATTTATATAGTGCCAAACAAGCAGTCACCTCAAGGCGTTTAAAGCTTTCATCACCTGGTATTCTCTGGGGGGTGTCTCCCATCCAGGTACTTAACTGGGCCTGACCCTGCTTAGCTTCCAAGACCAGACAAGATTTCAGGGTGGCATGGCCAAGGGCTTGTGAGAGACACATGAGGTTTCTCAGTCATCACTCACTTGTCACATCCAGTTTTAAACACCAAGTTGATGAAAACACTCAGCCTGCAGCTTCATAAAGGGACTTGACAAAGCACTGGGTGCTATCATGGCAGTTACATCCATCTTTGTGATTGGCTATGATTTGGTGGCTTGAGAGGTTGGTGGGGGCTCAGGTCATTTTGCCTTTCACAGCAGTGACAATAACCCAAGGGACCAATCATTTTTACATTTTCTTTGGTATTACTTTTACACTTGAGTTGCATATTAACAAACTAATCACTTACGTTTAGGTGAAAGAAATGATCTGCTGTTTGTCTTGAAATACATTTGTTAGCTTTTTCAAGGCTTCATTTTGCTTGCATGGATGGACTCTTTACAGCATACGTGCTACAAACATGAAACATCTCATCACATTAGCTTTTTGTGGAACTCCTGAGTCCTTCACATACAAACCACTCCACAGGCAGCTGCATTACAGTCTGTTCAGATATTGCAAATAAAAAATATCACAGGCATGAAAAAAGTTGCACAGTACACACTGAAACATCCTCAAAGCAGAAACCGAGCAAAGACTTTGCTGCTTTTTAGTTCTTGAGTCACTGTTGTCGGTGCTGCATGTGGTTCATAAGGGCTTAAACCTGCAGGTTAATTCCATTTGCTTTTCTTATTTTGAGAGAAAATTAGTGGTTTGTGTGTTTATCAGAGACCAGCTTAAGTTGTTCTCAAAAGGCAAATTATTACAGTATTATCCATCAGTGTATAACAGCTCGATTCAGATTAATTGACCATATATTATTGTATCATTAATGAGGACTTCTACTGGCTGTCCATAATCTCCAACAGCTATTCCCTTAAACCTTTAAAACACAAGAGAATAAAACAAATAGGACTGATTTATTTTTTTCTTTTGGCTGAAGTACAAGTAAAAGTTGAACTCAGCGGCAATGAGCCTGGAGCTGTCTGGCTCTAATGACCTGAAAATCTATAATGGAAGAGTCATGGTTATCAATACGTATTAGACAATTCAGAGCTCAGATGCTCAGACTAATTACTGCAGTGATTCTGAGTTCTATCAGTGGCTCCAGACAGGCAGCTGGAGCGGAGCAGGAACTTTTCACTGCTATGATTTACCTTCATCCACAGCATTTTCGCTGCAGTCTGGGTGGAGTAGCTGATGAACTGCTCTTTCTAGGCGTGGATAACCAACTAGATAAACTTCCCAATTTGTTTAAATAATTCCTTAGTCTTCTTAAAAAAAAAATATATATATATATATATATATATATATATATATATATATATATATATATATCTTGGATATACAGATTTACACAAAAATGTGTAAAAATGAAAAAGATTAATTTGAAGTTTTACTCTTTTTTTAAATTTTATTTTATTTTGTTGACCTAACACAGTAATTTCCTAAAATTTCTTGGTATCCAGTGGCAGCTGTTCAGCTTCACAACTTTGATCTGGATGCCAAGAGTTTTCCATCCATCCATCTGCTTCCACTTATCCAGACAGAACAGATGAGGTCTTTGAGATAAGATGGGGCCTGATTATTCAAGATCTTTATATGTGAAAGGACGGATATTAAATTCTATTCTGGATTTAACAGGGAGCCAATGAAGAGAAGCCAATATGGGAGAAATCTGCTCTCTCTTTCTAGTCCCTGTCAGTACTCTAGCTGCAGCATTTTGGATCAGCTGAAGGCTTTTCAGGGAGCTTTTTGATAAGCCTGATGATAAGGAATTACAATCAGCATCACTCTGAGACAGGGACGTTTCTAATTTCAGAAATATTGCGCAAATGTAAAAAAGCAGTCCTACATATTTGTTTAATATGTGCATCAAAGGACATATCCTGGTCAAAAATGACTCCAAGATTCCTCACAGTGTTACTGGAGGCTAAGGTAATGCCTTCTAAATATCTGGTTTGACACCATGTTTCAAAGATTTGTGGGGCCGAGTACAAGAACTTAAGTTTTATCTGAATTTAGAAGCAGGAAATTAGAGGTCATCCAGGCCTTTATGTCTTTAAGACATTCCTGTGGTTTAACTAATTGATGTGTGTCATCTGGCTTCATGGATAGATAAAGCTGGGTATCATCTGCATAACAATGAAAATTTATGCAATGCTTTCTAATAATACTGCCTAAGGGAAGCATGTATAATGTAAATAACTGGTTGCTGAGTGACTCTGAGCAATGATATGAATGTTTATTAAATCACTTTTTTTTTCTTGGGAGACTGTCAAAATAAAACAGGAAGTGACCAACTGTTATGAAAATGTAAGGTATGATTTATAATAATCATGTTTATCCAAATTACTTGTATGAATTGCATTAGTTATGAACAGAGAGATGCCTACGTGAGGAGGAAGAAAACTTTGTATGACCTCTCTAAACCTTATACAGAATGTGTCAAAAGTTAACGTCACTCTCTGACCTTTATCTGAGTTTCATATTTGTGTACCTTGTTATTGAGAATTGACAAAAGGTGTTAAGAGTATGTCTCATGTTCATCCTTTTCCCATGTCTGGTTTCATTATTTATCTGCATGCACCAAGGCAGAACCTTACAGACGTCAAAGTGTTTCAGTTGCTTCCTCTTCCTCCTCTGTGCTTTCTGTGTGTATAAAAATGGAACTTAGTCATTCAGTAGAGCGCTTAGGATTGCCCAGGCAAACTGCAACCATCTCTCTTCTTGCAAGAATAAACCCTTTTTACTGGACTGATCATGTGGTCTTGGGTTTTGATAAGCTTTAGAATAAAATCCTTCGTAGATCAGTTTGCTCTATATGCAGGTTGCAAGGGATCCAGGTGAGCAGGTAGCTGTGATTTAATATGCTGCAGGACAGGCTGTTCAAATAATTTCACAGGTATTGGACTGAGTGCTACAGGAAGATAGTCCTTCAGACAAACTGGGTTTGCTTTCTTGCACACAGGAATTATAATTGCACTCTTGAGACAGGCGGGAAGTTTGACTTGGCTGAGGGTGATATTGAAAATTCTGCAAATTCTTTCAGAACATAATGTCATCTGGTCTGGGAACATTTTGAGCTAAAAAAAAAGAAAGAAAAAAAGATCCTGTCAGGTGACAGCTGAAGAGCCTGGATGCTGGGTGACAATGGGAGTTTTGAGGCCCCCTCTGTTGGCAGCCTCAAACTGTGAAAGTTATTGGGGTTAATAATACAGAGAAATCCCAATAATCAAAAGCACTTGGCAACAGTGGGAAGGGAAACTCCCTATAAACAGGAAGAAACCTTCGGCAGAATCAGGCTCGGGGAGGGGCAGTCATCTGCTGCAACCAGCTGGGTTTGAGAAGCCAGGACAAAAGACATGCTGTGGAATAGAGAGTGTAATAATAACTAATGATTAAATAAAGAGTGGGGTATAAACAGAGAGAGTGAAAAGAGGTGTGAATAGCAGCACAACTAAGGGGCGGTTCAGGGTCACCTGATCCAGCCCTAACTATAAGCTTTATCATAAAGGAAAGTTTTAAGCCTAATCTTAAAATTAGAGAGGGTGTCTGTCTCCTAAATATAAACTGGGAGCTGGTTCCACAGAAGAGGGGCCTGAAAGCTGCAGGCTGTGCTTCCCATTCTGCTTTTAAATACCCTAGGAACCACAAGTAAGCCAGCAGTCTGAGAGTGAAGTGCTCTAGTACAGTGTGTCTGAACAGTGAGCCTTTAGCCTGGTGTCAGTAAAGCCTCCCTGATGCCTTTCAGGTTATTCCTCCCTGTGCTTTACGCTGCGATGTCCCTAAATCTAAAGACAGCATCACAGGTTCTTATCAGTGAGTGAAACTCTCCAGTCACATCATATATGCTCTTTTCTGAGCCCCAACATAGTCTCTGTGTATTCCTATGAATTTTTAAAGTTCTCACATGTGGCTGCATCCTTGAAGCTATCCCACTGTGTTCATTCAAAGCAGCCCTGCAGGGATGGAATGGCTTCCTCAGGCCATCCTCTGATGTCCTTCAACACTGGTGGCTTTCGTTTCACTATTTGTTAAGATTCCTAATATTTGTGTATACAAGATCCAGGATATTAGCTACTCATTGTCATGTTTCACATGCTGGCAGAACTCATGTAACAGTCTTTAGACTTGTGTTATTGAAATCCCCTGAAACAATGTAAAATGTGTCAGGTTATGCAGTCTGCAGCTGACTCATGGGATTGTAAAGTTCTCCTATTGCCTGTTTTCAGTGCACTCAGGGGATAGAAACTGCAGTCATAATGACTTCAGTCACCTCCCGTGGTAAGTAAAAAGGCCTAACTTTACAGGTAGCAACTCCACATCCAGAAAACAGAATTTACCGATCATCCCTGCATCACAACCCCACAGATCATTGGTGTAGATGGCCAGGCCACCTCCCAGGAGCTTATCTGATGTAGCTGTAACTCCATCCACTCTGTGAAGTATTATTCTGGTCAGCTCAATTCCAGACAACCACCATAACCCTGGGTAAGACTGGTCTGAGCTAACTCAATGTAGCAGGTCAAACTTGCTGAGCAAACTTGTGTCACCTAATTGGTGATTCCTACAACGGTTTGTCATGTCTAACATAAGCACGTGGGTGGGGTTTTGTCGTTGCCTTTGTCTGCTATCAGACGGGGACAACGTGGTTGCACTGCTTCTCTCACTGGTGTCAACAGAGCCTGCTGCAGATATCAGTCGCACCACGATCTCACACTTCTTTGAGACAACTCTGAGGTCATGCATCATTGGACAAAGCAGCAATCATACTGTAATCCAAGTGGTAATTGTTTCTAAACTTCACCAAGCTGGGGGCTTTTTCACCTAAATGTTTTTTATTGCCTAACCTCACAGAGTAGTTTTCATGCTTAATCCAAATCAAGAAGTTTTATTGTCTATGTCTTATTGTAAAAGAAACTGCACCATGTGGCATATGAACTGCAGTCTCTGTTGTGACTGATGAACGTACCTTTACTGTTTCATGAAGTGCCATAGGCAGTGTTTTTTGGCCCCAGAAGCTACTGCCACCTTTAATCTACAATCTGTGGATCAAGCCACAAAGCTGGGCAGCACTGTTAGGCCAATCCAAGAAGGCCCATTTTAGAAGTGATAAACAGACATAACCATGAATAACTTGTGAAGTTTAATGAATCATTAAAAGTGAAAGTTTTCCACCTTCACACTCTGCTGTTGAAAAAAACAGATTTCTCTTCCTCTTGATTTATTTTGTAGCCGTGGTATGAATGTTAAGATGCTGGGCTCATTTTACTTTTTATTTCATGGGACAGTGGATCGTGTCTGTGCTTCGGAGATTAAAGTGATGGCAGTCGTGCCCGTTGTAGCTTTTTATCTCGCCGTTCATAAGATGCCATCCAAATGTCAGCAGAGGTAGCTCAGACTCATTCCAGATGTCATTTACTATTCGAATTGACCTCACAAGGATTTTTGTCTAGACGGTCTGAATATTTTAAATCTCCACTGGAAATGAGTCCGACTTGTTGCCAGCAATACAGACCAAGCCGCCACTGCAGTTGTACAGGGACTCAGTAGGTTATGGCAGTGGGTCTGAGACCCCATACCCCCACAGCACCTCCCACAGGATACCCCGAGATATGCGGTCGGAAGCTTTCTCCAAGTTCACATGAACGCATGTAGACTGGATGGCGAAATTCCTATGCACATTCAAATATCCTTGAGAGGATAAAGAGCTGGTCCGTTGGTTCATGACCTGAACAAAAACTGTTGCTCCTGAATCTGAGGTTCAACTAATGGACGAACTCTCCTTTCCAGCACCCTGGCATAGACCTTAGGCTGAGGAGTGTGATCTCCCCAGTAGTTGGTTCACTAATCAAATGCAGAGTGGTGTATAAACAGAGTGAAATGAGGGGAATCCCCCCCCCCCAGCAGCCTAGGCTTATTGCAGCATATCTAAGGCAGCCCAGCGCTAACTATAAGCTTGATCAAAAAGAAAAGTTTTATATCTAATCTTAAAAATAGAAATATTTGTTAATTATGTGCATTGAAGTTAATCATTAGTTATTATTATTCTCTGGCTCTCTTCCACAGTGTGCCTCAGCCTCAACCGGTCACACCAGATGACTGCCCCTCCCTGAGCCTGGTTCTGCTGGAGGTTTCTTCCTGTTAAAAGGGAGTTTTTCCTTCTCACTGTCACCAAGTGTTTGCTCATAGGGGGTAGTATTGATTGTTGGGTTTTCTGTGTATTATTGTGGGGTCTTTAAATTGAAGGACATATCCTGGTCAAAAATGACTCCAAGATTTCTCACAGTGTTACTGAAAGGCGAAGGTAATGCCATCCAGAGTAAGTATCTGGTTAGACACCATGTTGCGTAGACTTGTAGGATCGAGTACAGTAACTTCACTTTTATCTGAATTTAGAAGCTGGAAATTAGAGGTTATCTAGACCTTTAAGTCTTTAAGACATTCCTGACTCAAACCACTGCAGCGCAGTACCTGGTCATGACTCAGCTAGCTAACACAGGACTCATAACAAAAAGTTCACAGGTTTGCAGATAATCAAAAATGAAACAAGGTGAGTTTCCCAGTTGACGAGGTCCAAATCCACAGAACAGTTAAGTCCAAAACAAACGTCACACTCGCTCTCAAATACAGACACCGCTCTCTGGGGATGCCAGGGAATCTTCACAGATCAGACGCACAGGTCAGAAGAAGGATTTTTGCCAAGAAGTGATTCAGACAGGAATTATAAAGAGCCAATTTCTCTAATGTGGTTAGCACAACAATCAAGCAATGACTTATTCTTGTTGTTGATTAATGGCTGGTGCATACCGCCACCTACTGTACAGGTGCGTGTAACGGGACAAAGCAGGCTATCCTTTCCAAAATTAAAAAAAAAAAAAAAAAAAAGGGTCACCCCTCCCTTTACGTAGCAGCAGCCAAAATGAGCTAATGTCACCTCCAGGTGAGCTGAGCAGGAGAGCGGGAACCCAGGAAGACCCGCACACTGAAACACAAGGCATGATTAACCACACACACACACACACACAGAGAGAGAGAGAGAGAGAGAGAGAGAGCAACAAGAAATGGATAAAGAAAAAATACACCATCCTGACTGACTGGTGGACCATGGCATACCTATAATACCTATGGCATGCTCTAATCTCTGTAATAAAATATTATGGTCAACAGTATCAAAGCTGCACTGAGGTCCAACAGGATAAGCACAGAGATGAGTCCACTGTCAGAGGCTGTAAGAAGATCATTTGTAACCTTCACTAATGCTGTTTCTGTACTGTGATGAATTCTGAAACCTGACTGAAACTCTTCAAATAAACCATTCCTCTGCAGATGATCAGTTAGCTGTTTTACAACTACTCTTTCAAGGATTTTGGAGAGAAAAGGAAGGTTGGAGATTGGCCTATAATTAGCTAAGACAGCTGGGTCAAGTGATGGCTTTTTAAGTAGCGGTTTAATTACAGCCACCTTAAAAGCGTTTGGTATGTGGCCCAGTGATAAATGTAGATTAATTTCATTTAAAATTGGGCTTTAATTAAGTAAAGGATGAAATGAGAAGATGAAAAAAGAATGAGGCAGAGTAACAAAAATTGAGGAAAAAAGAAGGAAATGTAAAAAAAAGAATGAAGCTTAGTTGGAAACATTTAAGCGGGAGAAACTGCTTCACAGGCCTGACAAAGATCAAGGAAACAGTTGGATGAAGAGTCTCAATGAGCGTCATCACCTTGTCACGTGTCACCTCCTGATGCAGAAGCATCAATAATCAGAGTCATGTTGTGCAGCAGGCTTTGATGTAATGGTGAATACGGATCAAATGCCTCTCCTTGTCAGGGATTATCCGCCTCACTCCTATTTGCTCTCCAGAAAGCTGAATGTGTATCACATCGAGCCAGCAGCACCAGCTGCTGACAGGCACCCTGCTGTGGGAAGAAATGGATTGACGACAGTCACCCTCCAACATCTGATAGAACTGTCTTCTTACACATGAAAGGACGGCTTTTGAATTTGTCAAAAAGTAAATTCTCTCTGAGCTGAAATTACAGAAAAGTGCCACAGGTCTTTGTGGATGTTTGAGATCTTTAACCTTTAAAGAAACTCCCGTTCAAAACAGAGAGCCTCTTCACAATCTAGTGTCGATTAAAACTCTTCTAAAGTTGGTGCTTCAGTGCTTTTCTTGTCCCCAGCCTTATTGGAAAGTGATGACCTTTCCAAAGCTGGAGGTTTTAACAGCTGTAAGAAAGCACAACACATCAGCTGCTCTTCACCAACAAGACAATCAGAGAAAAGAAGGAAAGGTCTGAAATATTGTGACCGAACCACGATTTTAAAAGCCCAGTATTCGTCACATTATTTTATGCCGATCCATAACACGAGGTTAGTCATTAATATGTTGCTGTCTGCTTTGTTACTCACTATGAAAACGTCTTAATGTTCACACTGCAATCTGACTCAGCCTGAGTGATTCTTTTCTGAAATATTTGGTGTTCGGGACACTGTGAGCCCATGGCTGTAGTTACACTGTGATTTTTTTCAAACTTAACTCAAAGACATGTTCCACATGAAACAGATAAGAGTCTCATTCGACACAGGAGATGCTTGGACCCAAAAAAGGAGTTGCTACTTCAGCACTCAACAGCTGACTGGACCAAGTGGACTCCAGCTGGGAGATGTGGAAAGAGTTTTGAATCCTCATTTTACTGGATAGCTTGAGACCATTACAGGACTAATGATGTATTCAATCTAGCTTTGTGAAGATGGTGGCACCCTGTAGCACATTTGGAAAAAAGAGGCAACGGATGTTTGTTTTTGATTGTGATTTCATTCAAACCCGCAAACCTCAAATGTACTTCTCCACGGCCTCACTTTCAGGTTTGAAGAGGTTATAGAGGTGACTGGTGGGTAATGGACCACCAGGAAGGAGGTCTATGGCTCAGGGATATGGCCAGTGGAGGAGATATAAGAGTGCAAAATCTTTGTGGAAAACCTCCCTCAGACTGTGGTACCCAGGAGGAACAGCAAAAAAGGTCAGGGGATTCAAAGCTAGCAGCAGCTAAATCATCTTCACCTGGAGGATGACAAGTAACCCCACCTTTACTGTTGGGCTTTCATTTTGGCCATTGAGGACAAAAAATGTCCACAAAATGCCCTCTCTGTTCACAGTACAGGAACTCACCAGCTGTGATCCTTGTTTGCCTCTCAGGTGGGGATAAGTGAGCTCTCCCAGTCTGCAGGGCCTAGTGAGATTGCTCAGCTGAGGTTGGAGGTTCTTTTTTAGTCACCTCTGGGGAAATTCCTGCAAAAGCAGAAGTGTAACAGCCCGAAGGAGAATGGGAGTTCCAAGGGTCAAGAGAGGTTGGAATTTTTTTTTTTTTTGAATATTGTTGGAATATTTCTAGCAGCTAATTCATCGTTCAAATAAGCACTTAACCCGTGTAGAAATGCCTCCTGGAGGGCTGCAACTCTAAAATTCTGAAATGCACAGAGTATTGTGAAACACTGTTGTGTCCTTGTTACAGTATCGGCACTGCAGCCAAGTCAAATGTATTTGTAAAGTACTATCGGACATTAAACATTAAACTATGAAAATTAGAAGCAAAAAAAACAAACAAGACTGCAGTTGTTTCCCATTTTGACAAATGAAGTTATACTATAGACACACACTATTATACTGCCAAAGGTATCCACTCACTCATCCGAATCATTGAATTCAGGTGTTCCAGTCACTTCCAGCCACAGGTGTATAAACCAAGCACCTAGGCATGCAGACTCCTTCTGCAAACATTAGTGAAAGATTGGCTCTCTCTCAGGAGCTCAGTGAATTCCAGCCTGGTACCGTGATAGGATGATACCTGTGTAACAAGTCCAGTCATGAAATTTCCTCACTGCTAAATATTCCAGTCAGCTGTTAGTGGGATTATAACAAAGTGACAGACCTCCAGACTTCATGTAGCCTTCAGATTAGCTCAAGAACAGTCCATAGAGAGTTTCATGAATGGGTTTCCAAGTCCAAGCAGCTGCATCCAAGCCTTACATCACCAAGCACAACATAAAGCACATCATATTAAACCCTATGGATTAAGAATGGGATCTCACTCAAGTTCATATGTGTGTGTGTGTGAAGGCAGACAACCAAATACTTTTAGCAATAGTTCCATTCAATTTTATTTATATAGTGCAGAATCATGATGATGCTTTATACTGTAAGGTAAAGACCTTACAATAAGTCGTGTATCTGGTGTACAGTGTATCACAAAAGTGAGTCCACCCCTCACATTTCTGCAGATATTTAAGTATATCTTTTCATGGGACAACACTGACACAATGACACTTTGACACAATGAAAAGTAGTCTGTGTGCAGCTTATATAACAGTGTAAATTTATTCGTCCCTCAAATAACTCAATATACAGCCATTAATGTCTAAACCAGCAGCAACAACAGTGAGTACACACCTTAGTGAAAGTTCCTGAAGTGTCAATATTTTGTGTGGCCACCATTATTTTCCAGAACTGCCTTAACTCTCCTGGGCATGGAGTTCACCAGAGCTTCACCGGGTGCCACTGGAATGCTTTTCCACTCCTCCATGATGACATCACGAAGCTGGCGGATATTCGAGACTTTGCGCTCCTCCACCTTCCACTTGAGGATGCCCCAAAGATGTTCTATTGGGTTTAGGTCTGGAGACATGCTTGGCCAGTCCATCACCTTTACCCTCAGCCTCTTCAATAAAGCAGTGGTTGTCTTAGAGGTGTGTTTGGGGTCATTATCATGCTGGAACACTGCCCTGCGACCCAGTTTCCAGAGGGAGGGGATCATGCTCTGCTTCATTATTTCACAGTACATATTGGAGTTCATGTGTCCCTCAATGAAATGTAACTCCCCAACACCTGCTGCACTCATGCAGCCCCAGACCATGGCATTCCCACCACCATGCTAGACTGTAGGCATGACACACTTATCTTTGTACTCCTCACCTGATCGCCACCACACATGCTTAATACCATCTGAACCAAACAAATGAATCTTGGTCTCATCAGACCATAGAACATGGTTCCAGTAATCCATGTCCTTTGTTGACATGTCTTCAGCAAACTGTTTGCTTTCTTGTGTAACAGACTTCAGAAGAGGCTTCTTTCTGGGGTGACAGCCATGCAGACCAGTTTGATGTAGTGTGCAGCTGACCAGCTGACCACTTTGTGATACACTGTACTGATGTGATTTTCACCACTGATCCAGGTTCCTGCTGCTACACCCTCAGTAAAAGCAATGCCAAACATGCCATGACATGGTAATACTATAGGAATATCCAGCCCTCTACAGACAGCCTTTTTACTCACACATTTTACTGAATCATCTGTAGATGGGGAACAACCCGTTAGACAATTGGAGTTTTTTCCATGTTCACAGATGTCGATGTATCTCTGGCATGCTGAATGTTTACTGTAGTCTCCTGAAGTGACACATTCTTATTTATGAATTCAGAATGTTATGGTGTTCCCTGATGCGTAACACAGCCTGTGCACAACTTAAGGCCCTCTCTCCCTCCATGGCCTGCAAACTTCTTGTGCGAGTCAGCAATTATCCTCCTGTCTTTGTCCTCCACATTAAGCTCTGCTCTGTTACATTAAAACAGCAGGATTATTGATAGCCTGAGACGTGCAGAATGAAGGGCACATGACGGGGTTAAAATTTTGGTACCTTGCACACAGCTCTGAGTCATAGACTCGTGTCAGTTACATTCATTTTGTTAACACTTCCCTCTGGTATAAATTAAAATTGCTTCCAACAGGTAGCACACACATATCAGGCTCAAAATAAGACTTTTCTGGCATTAAATATTATTAGTAAATCAGGTTTATGTGATTGTGTGACACATACATACACACACACACACACACTAATAGATGCATCAAAGGCACCGGGGTTCATTATCAAAGTGCCCAAGGACACCTTTATATGCAGACCAGGGATTGGAGCCACTGCACCTTCTGAATGGTAGCTGTCCTGCTCTGCTTCCTGTCCTCTGTCTTTAATCTGACATTTACTCTATTTCTTTAAGTCTCTAGTGTACAAACATTAAAACATTTTAAAGAAGGTTCTCATTTTTAATATCAGATATTGCACTCCAAGAGCCAAGACAGCTGCAAGGTTTCATTCAGACAGCACCAGTCCCGACCAGATTACAGACCAGGCCAAAAGACTTTAGTCAGTGAATGCAGCTGGTGTAGTTTTTATCTCAGAATCTTAAATGAAGATTTTCAATCCACTGTGTCAGCCCATCTTCTACAGTGATGAGATGACTGCTTGAATTAGAGCTAAAACTGCAGAAGCGACATGAGATAATGAGCCCAGCTGGCTTTTCTTGGAGACACGATGAAGTCGTGATGTAACCACGGATGACAGATGTCTGAAGAAGAACCTGGAGGTAACTGTGAAATACAACTTGTGGATGACTGCCAAGGTCTTGTTCACGCATATATATTATTTGTGCCATACTTTCAGTAACACTGCTGTCTCTCTGATTCTCTGTCATCTTTCAGAAAGACTTCACACGCACAAAGACAGGTTTCTTTTATCATCATCATCATCATCATCATACCATGAATAGAACATAAATCCCTGGACTTTATTGCCACTGTCATTGATCTTCACACATCTGCTGTGAATCTTGGACGCATTGTGTAATAAGCTCACACCTGTTTTCAGTGGAAGATGATTCAAATCTGGCCTGAATCTCCAGAACCATTGTTTGTCCAGCACATCATCATCCAGCACAGTCAGGGCTAAATCTCCAGGGGCTATACAATCACCACTTTTGTTTGTTTGCAGCTGGATGGTTCACTTCAAGCTGTTCGTTTTTTTTTAACTCAGTGAGAGTATTTCAGCCCCCAAGCTAACTCCAAATTGTGCCTCTTGTAAATAAATATTTTGTGTGCTGCATGACAAAAAGGTTTAACCCAAGTTAACCTCGCTCACCTTTGGCTCTGGTTTCTGTCCATGTGGCCGACAGTGTGTTGTCTCTTTTTGCTCCTGAAAAATAAAAGTTCAACTAAAGCAGTTAAACTGCAGGAATGTCTTAAATACATAAAGGCCTGGATGACCTCTGAATTTACTGCTTCTAAATTCAGATAAAACTCGCGTTCTTGTACTGACAGGGACTAGAAAGAGAGAGCATATTTCTCCCATATTGGCTTCTCTTCATTGGCTCCCTGTTAAATCTAGAGTAGAATTTAAAATCCTTCTCCTCACATATAAGGTCTTGAATAATCAGGCCCCATCTTATCTCAAAGACCTCATAGTACCGTATCACCCCAATAGAGCACTTCGCTCTCAGACTGCTGGCTTACTTGTGGTTCCTAGGATACTTCAGAGTAGAATGGGAGGCAGAGCCTTCAGCTTTCAGGCCCCTCTTCTGTGGAACCAGCTCCCAGCTTGGATGTAGGAGACAGACACCCTCTCTATTTTTAAGATTAGGATTAAAACTTTCCTTTTTGATCAAGCTTATAGTTAGGGCTGGATCAGATGAACCTGAACCACCCCTTAGTTATACTTCAATAGGCCTAGGCTGCTGGGGGGTTCCCATGATTGTTGAGTGTTTCTTTTCATTCACCTCTTTATACTCTGTTTATACTTCACTCTGCATTTAATCATTAGTTATTATTAATCTCTGTCTCTCTTCCACAGCATGTCTTTTGTCCCATCTCTCTCCCATCAGCTCCAACCCGTCACAACAGATGACTGCCCCTCCCTGAGCCTGGTTCTGCTGGAGGTTTCTTCCTGTTAAAAGGGAGTTTTTACTTCCCACTGTCGCCAAATGCTTGCTCATAGGGGGTCGTTTTGACTGTTTGGGGTTTTCTCTGTAGGGTCTTTACCTACAATATAAAGTGCCTGCTTGTTGTGATTCACATCTGGGACGTTTGTTGTGATTTGGCGCTACATAAATAAAACTGAACTGAACAAGTTCAAGTGAAAATTTCCAGCTCAGTATTTTTATTCTTCAACTTTATTAGAGTAGCTCTGCACACTTCAAAATAATCCTTCTCTCTTGTATAGTGGGCCATGTTGCAGACCCTCAGTTCATCGTCTGATTAAAATTAGCTCTTTTAGCGTTTCCTCCTTTAGGACACTTTCTTAAGGAGATGGTGGGGTTCCTGTGCTTGAGGTGACATATTAGGTATGACCACTCTCTATGACATCACTAAGAGCCACGAGCAGAAAAAAACTGGTAAGCTGAGTGTTTAGCGTAGTCTGCAGCCTGAGCTTTTGTTTCACAGAGACTACTTGTATACACAGGGACTTCAAATTTAGAAACTTTGGTCATGTTTAATATGAGCATCCATCATCAGAACAACATTAGAACTTCTGCCTAATGTGACATTCAGCATCTTCTTTTAGCTGCTCCTTTTAGGGGTCACTGCAGCGCATCATCTGCTTCCATCTCACCATTTCCTAGCATCCTCCTCTGTCAGAGCCAACCCTCTGCATGCCCTCCTTTACTACATGAATGAATCTTCTCTGAGGTTGGCAGCTCCATCTTCAACATCTTTTGTCCAATATATCCACTATCCCTCCTCTGCACATGTCCAAACCATCTCAGCTTTGCCTCTCCAACTTTGTCTCCAAATCGTTCAAATTTAGCTGTCACTGTGATGGACTAATTTCTATTCCTGGTTATTCTGGTCACTCCCAATGAAAATCGGAACATCGTGAGCTCCGTTACCTCCAGTTCAGCCTCCTGTCTTTTTCTTACTGTGAACATTGTCTAAATCTGCTTGTAAATAAACCTGTTAACCTTTTCCCAGTCTTTGCTTGGGTCTCATTCCTTACATGAACCATAACAAACCTCAACCATCTCTTTTGATAAAAGGATTTGAACAGCAGTCAAATATTCTATCTCACATCCTGTGTCATTGTGTATGTACAGTGTATCACAAAAGTGAGTACACCCCTCACATTTCTGCAGATATTTAAGTATATCTTTTCATGAGACAACACTGACAAAATGACACTTTGACACAATGAAAAGTAGTCTGTGTGCAGCTTATATAACAGTGTAAATTTATTCTTTCCTCAAAATAACTCAATATACAGCCATTAATGTCTAAACCAGCAGCAACAAAAGTGAGTACACCCCTAAGAGACTACACCCGTAAATGACCAAATTGAGCACTGCTTGTCATTTCCCCTCCAAAATGTCATGTGACTCATTAGTGTTACTAGGTCTCAGGTGTGAATAGGGAGCAGGTGTGTTCAGTTTTGTAGTACAGCTCTCACACTCTCTCATACTGGTCACTGAAAGGTCCAACATGGCACCTCATGGCAAAGAACTCTCTGAGGATCTTAAAAGATGAATTGTTGTGCTACAAGAAGATTGCCAACACCCTGAAACTGAGCTGCAGCACAGTGGCCAAGATCATCCAGCATTTTAAAAGAGCAGGGTCCACTCAGAACAGACCTCACGTTGGTCGTCCAAAGAAGCTGAGTGCACGTGCTCAGCGTCACATCCAAATGCTGTCTCTGAAAGATAGATGCAGGAGTGCTGTCAGCATTGCTGCAGAGACTGAAGAGGTGGGGGGTCAGCCTGTCAGTGCTCAGACCATACGCCGCACACTACATCAAACTGGTCTGCATGGACGTCACCCCAGAAGGAAGCCTCTTCTGAAGTCTGTACACAAGAAAGCAAACAGTTTGCTGAAGACATGTCAACAAAGGACATGGATTACTGGAACCATGTCCTATGGTCTGATGAGACCAAGATTCATTTGTTTGGTTCAGATGGTCTCAAGCATGTGTGGCGGCGATCAGGTGAGGAGTACAAAGATAAGTGTGTCATGCCTACAGTCAAGCATGGTGGTGGGAATGCCATGGTCTGGGGCTGCATGAGTGCAGCAGGTGTTGGGGAGTTACATTTCATTGAGGGACACACCTTTTGAAAAAAAAACACTTTTGAGGTAAGCTTAGGAGAACTGTGAGCATGAGTGAGTCAAAAGGAATTTAAGTCCACCTTCAATTGTGAGTTAAGTGTGCCTCCGAGGTGTGTTTAATAAAGGTGAAGATGCTGACGTCAAACAGGCCTGTCTGATTGGGTCAAAAAGTACATTTTTAGATTTGAAGCAACAAAAAAGTGTTGGAGTTGGATTGCTCACAGCTTCTGTCCACCACATCGTAACACTGGAGGACGTGTCAGACTTAAATATTGCTTTCCTTTACAAACTTGAAGGTCAGCCATTTAGACCAGAGGGAGTCCACGTATCACTGACATTGTGCCTTGTGTAAAGAGAATAAAACCGCAGGACTCCAGAAAAATGTATGATTTTCAGCTTCAGATTTCCTTATCTGACCTTGTCTCTCCTCTTCACATGGAGTCAGAAAAAAATACAACTTTCTATCAGGTTGAAGAGAGGCCTCAAAGGCAGCCATGTGTGCCACACACAGCCCAGTTTGATCTTAAGTGAGCCGTGCCAGTAAAACTACTGCTTAGCCTAAAAAAGAAACACCTCAAAATCATCCCCAACATGATAAAATTGAAAGAAAAGTTTGAATACATTCTGAAAACTTCACATTTAATAAAGCATTAGTTATAAAACCAACAAACAGCCTGATGTGTCCTAATTTCAGAAATGCTGCTGTAGTAAATCAAAGTAACCTGCCAGCTTACACTCTAAAAAAGATCTGTAAGATTACTGGCAGATTATCACAGCTGGCACAGAAGATGTTTTGTGTGTTTTATAGATCTTTATAAGCACTTTTATCTGTATTTGAAAGGTATTTAAGGTTGTGATGTGTTTGTTGTAGACTGGAAGGTAGCTATAGTAATTACAGCAGCATAAAGGGGGATATTTACTGGGAAAAGACACAGAACTAAAGAGATGAACTGTTGTCAGACTGCAGATACATTATTCACCTGAAATCTGTGGTGAAATGAGGTAGAGGATGCAGAGTAAGCGGGGCGGGGTGTGTCGGTTCTTTAGCCAATGATAAGGTAGCTGAACGACTTCCATGGAGCACATTTTTCTGCAAGCCAGAACTTTTTGAGATTCCACAGCTTTTTATAAGTGCAGTGAACATGCACCTGAGGGCACCTGAGGGCAAACACTTTCAGCACCACTTATGATTTAGAGTTAAAAACTGCACCCCCTTATCCCTTAGACACCAAACTTAATACTGATGGATTTTAATCCTGTCTCATTTCAAAAAGACACACTGATCTGCAGAACAAGATATCCAGTACTTGTTATGATCCACAGAGCAGTGGGGAGAGGTGGAATTGGTGGGAGAAATCCTTTACTGATCCATAAAAGTGAGCTTTTGTTACTGATGTTTAAAACCAAGGAAACAAAGCAAGAAGGACGATTACAAAGATGAAGAGAGAAACAAAGCTGCACAAAAAGAGATTATAACTGATATTTCACCTTTTTTGTCCTTATTGTTGCATGACTGTCAACATCAGTGGTGGAAGAGGTATTCAGTATCACTCTAACACATCTTGAACAAAGCACAGACAAATCACTACTCTTTTATGCACCAAAAATATTGTCTTGAATGTACGATTAGCTTCTTCATCCAAAGTATCTGGATGATAGTGGCGCAGTGGGTAGGTGCTCAACTTGCAACCGGAAGGTCGCTGCCTGAGCGTATTGTGTCCTGGGCAAGACACTAACCCCATATTGCCTAAGTGTGAATATGGTTGGTGTTCAGTGGTGGTCGGAGGTGCGAATTGGCAGCCATGCTTCTGTCAGACTGCCCCAGGACATTACATTAATAGCTTACCACCACCAAGTATGATTGAGGTGTGAATGAACGGTGCACAGAATTGTAAAGCGTCTTTGGGTACCTTGAAAAGTGCTATAAAAGTCTAAGGCATTATTATTATTATTATTATGGTAATCAGCTGGCTGGACATTACTTTATCAGCCAACATTCAATTCGATTCAATTTTAGTTACACAGCATCAAATCGCAACAAACAGTTCTCTCAAGGTGCTTTATATTGTAAGGTAAGACATCTGCTATGACTGGTTGGGTCTGAGGGGAGAGAGACAGGACACTACACTGACAGTATACTGCTTACACTGTCTCTATACCAGACAGCATACAGCTGGTATAAAGGCTGAATTCAGTGAATTATTCTAAGCATCGCACCACTCTGCTACACTTGATATAACCGAACTCTGACCATGAACACCACTACCTGAAACAAAGTATTAACAAAGTATTTGTACTTCATTACTTCCCACCTCTGCTAACCAGATGATCAATCAATAACCAAATACTGTCATCATAACATTTTTTTTAATAATAATCTACATAAACCTGTATTCGCATATGTCCAAATCCATCCATTATTCTGTTCAAGGTCACGGGGTGGGGGGGTGGGTGGGGCTATCCCAGCTGTCAAGGGGCAAGGTGCACCCTGTACAGGTTGCCAGTCTGTCACAGGGCTAACAAAGAGAGAGAGAGGGACAACCATTCAGACTCACACCTATGGGCAATTTAGAATCACCAATTAACCTAACCCCACTAACTGCATGTGTTTGAGGAAACCAGAGTAAACCCACACAGATGTGGGAGAACATGCAAACTCCGCACAGATAGACCCAAGCCAAGGTGGATTTGAACCCAGACCTTCTAGCTGTGAGGCAATAGTGCTAACCACCATGCCACCATGCTGCTGTCCAAATGTCCAAATAATAAAATCAAATAAGATTAGTTTAAACACTGCATCTTTGCCAGTCACTTAATTAAAACTCCTAATTATAAATAAGTAACCCCATGACTACAAGATCTGCTGCATCAGGAATATAACAGGGGTTATGGTTAGTGTTAGATGTTCAGCTGTGGTTAAGAGGCTTTCAGGACATCTGAGAGCGTCCAGCAAGTGCCTCAATCGTCTCCTCCGGAGGAGACACCTTTGGTTGCACCCTCTGGTTTGTGTTGCAGAGTTTGTACAAGGTTTGGCAGCAAGCTGGTGTGAATGCATCTGCATGCCCAGTGAGGTGACAACTTTTGGAGAGTGCCCTAAATTCAAGAAAGGCAGCAAAGAAGCCACTTCTCTCCAAGAAAAATATCCAAAACACACTGAAACTCTGCAAAAGTGCAAAGAGTGGACACCAGAAGATTGATGCAACGATATTCTCTCTGGTGATGCCACTGTTTGGAACGGGGGATCAAACTGTGAGGAGGGGCTCACCCCCCAGTCATAATGTCATGCATACCATGCCCTGCAATTACCAATAATGGAATATGCTTGCCTTTTCACCTCTGTAAACCTCAATTCAATTGCATACACATCACAGTGTTGCTTTCAAAAGCATCCTAATTAGCTAGCTGGCCTATTGGGGTGGCTGTAGCTCAGGAGGTAGAGCAGGTCATCTACTAATTGGAAGGCTGGTGTTTCAGTCCATGTCTGCTCCAGTCTGCATGCCCAAGCTGCTCTCTGATGTGTTCACTGGAGTGTGAATGTAGCTGAACGTTAGAAAGCACTTAGGTGTAGAAAAAAGTGCTTGTGTGAATGAAGACATGCTGTATAAAGTGCTTTATAAGCACTATAGAACAACCGGTCCATAGTGTTTTGGAAAACGTCTGATTGAAATCTGTGATTATTCAATCTAAGAGTTTTTGGGTGGACTCTTTAGTCGCAGTATCAAACCTGAGGCAAAGGCTCCATCATGCTGATCAGAATTATTTTTAATCACACAGATGAGAAACATGCACAGCATTGCTTCAGCCTCTTAACCACACTGAAGCAGTCCAACAGCTCCGTCACCAATCACCATCAGTGAATGTGGTCGAGCAGGAGTTACCTTGGCGTTACAGTGTTGTGTTGTCCATTGTTACCTGCTCGTCTGCTGCTTGGTTTCTTTTCTTTTCATCTTCCTCCTGCTCTCTCCCTCGTGCCCATCTCTGTCTTCCTTTTTTGGTCTTTGTCATCCAAAAGGCAAAAGTAACTAAAATTAAATTTACAACCCAGTGAAAGGCATAAATTTATTCACATTAATTTATAACAATATTGTAATTGAATATGGGCTGCTGCTGCCCATTAACAGATAACATACATCTGATTTGCTCTCACCTGAATCTGGATCTCTGCTGTGCTGTAAACAAGTACTGAAGCCCAGTTTGGAGGAGGAGCAGGAAACTTTAGCAAACTAAGACAATAAAGTCCATCAGCTCTTTGACTGGCAGCTAATAATATACCAGCAGACTAATGGCTCAGAAAGCTAAAATTAGCAAATAAAATCTGGTAGCTGATGTAAGCTGCTGTTTTGATGCTGCTTAGCGAGTGAGTATACATAAGCAGACACTTTTAGGTCACATTAATGACCTACATTATGAGAAGAATTTGCACTTTTGGTTCATCATGTTGGGCAGCACGGTGGCATGGTGGTTAGCACCACTGCCTCACAGCCAAAATGAAGGTCTGGGTTTGATTCTACCTTGGCTCGGGCCTTCCTGTGTGGAGTTTGCATGTTGTCTGCGTGGGTTTACTCCCACAGTCCGAAGACGTGCAGTTAGTATGGTTAGGTTAATTGGTCACTCTAAATAGCCCATGGTTGTCTGTCTCTCTTTCTTAGCCTTGTGACATGTACAGGGTGTGCCCTGCCTCTCGCCCTGTGACAGATGGGATAGGCTCCAGCAAAATTTAGGGGTGCTTGAGCACCCCAAAAAGGATCTAAATCCACCGGTGGTTTGGGGTAACTGGAAAAGGGAATATTACCACTTTTTCCTCTGCTGTGACAACAGTTAAGCATCCTGAGATTATCCATGCATGGAAAAATATTACCATCAACAAAGAATGGTATAAAAATTTCTTCACAGCCCAACTGACAGCCACAAGTTGGCCAGGAAACCCAAGATCTTAGTCCAATCAAGAATCTATGATCAGTCCTTAAAAAGCAGGTGGATGTGCAGTAACTGCGATCAGCTTGGAGCGCTGCAAGGGCAGAAATGGGTCACCATCAATCATGATTTGGCTGGGAAGCTGATATTCAACATGTCACAGAGAATTGCAAAAAGAACAGTGAACACTGTAAATACAGACTCTGATATTTGATTTAGATGCCAAGATTGCTCTTACTACATCACAAAAACATGCACAAAATAATCTAAATAAAACTGAAGAGGCAAAGTGTCATAAACACAAAAGCTGTCACTGCTAAATCTTTTGGCATGTTTGCATGTTCACGATCTCACTTCCTACATTCTGACTTTTTTAGTTGGAAACATCAAGTGCTAAAAAAAAAACTGCATGACTCTCCATTAAAAGGCCGCCCCACAAAGTTTCTGCAGGAAACCTAAAGGAAATCTAACAAACACAAGAATTAATAATTCCTTTTTAAAGTTCTGTGTAAAATGTATATTTTTTTAATTTATCTTCCAACAAATCCATGTAAGACTGCCTTGTTGGAGTATTGACATTAAAACAGCAAGTTCAGTGACTTAATGTCAGACATTTTTTTAAAATGTAATAGATATGGACTTGTTTTTATTCTCAAATAATTTTCAGGTTATTTTAAAGTTGTTCACCTTCAAAGGCTTTCATGCAACTCAATCAACCTCAAGCTTTATGTCCAACTGTTGTTCGATAAGTGTGTCACTCATACTTCTGTATTCATCACAAGTCCCAACGCACTTGTGCCGAGCTTCGGCTCTGCCCTCTTGGCGGTGGCGTTGCTGTGGTGGAGGTGCCTATTTGGCTGGTTAAGCTGAAGACTTCTCTTCTTCTCTACTCTTTTTCTGGAGAGAGCATAGATTACCTCCCACTTCTTTGTGTGCTGGCACTTCTTGGATCCCACTGATGCATACCTGGTGCCTGTGGACCAGATCTTCTGTTGCTGCTTCTGCAGACCTCGGTTGTAATGAATGGTTATTTGAGTTCCTGTTGCCTTCCTATCAGCTCCAAGCAGTTGGTGCATTCTCCCCTGACCTCTGACATCAACATGGCATTCTCTCCCACAGAGCTGCTGCTCACTGGCTATTTTCTCTTTTTCAGACCTTCTCTGTAAACCCTAAAGATGGTTTGGTGGAAAATCCCAGCAGATCAGCAGTTTTTGAAACACTCAGACCAGCCCGTTCGGCGCCAACAACCATACCACATTCAAAGTCACTTAAATCACCTTTCATCCCCATTCTGATGGTTGATTTGAACTTCAGCAGGTTGCCCTGATCACATGATCAGGGCAACAATGGATTTAGTCATGTAGACATCTACATGACTAAATCCATTGCATTGCTTCCATGGGACTGGCTGATTAGATACCTGAGTTAATGAGCAGGTGTACATAATGAAGTGTCTGTTGGGTACATGCTTCCAGCTTCTCTTTACTTCTATGATACAGTCACTAATAAGAAATACACTGAAAATCTTCATAACTTATTGGCTCACTGGGGTTCCTGAATTATTTTCATGAATAAAAACATCTGTTTTTCCAAATCTCTCTCTGACCAGGTTTCACATGTGTTTCCTCTGCAGAGAATCTGTAGGGCACATCCAGAGCGGGACGTGGAATAGTCACAAAAAAGTAATCTACTCAATCACGTATCAGTATGTTGTAAGCTGTGGTAATCTTAACAGGTAGAAGGAAAGCCACCTCTGTGACACTGAAATCTCTGACTTTAGGCTCTGCAGCCCTCTGAAAGCTGAATGTAAACAAAGCTTCATTTATCATTTACTTCTTTATGGTGGAGAGAGGACCTCAGCAAACAGGAACTCTAACCATGGTGAGCCAGCAAAGCCTAAATTAAACTGCCAACTCAAATCAAATTCTTTGTGTTGATGTGACAATGTGCATGAGTGAGAGCGTTTCACACGTTTACGTTCCTTTTGAGAGCAGAAAGTGAGTGCAGTGTGAAGCGCTGTCATTGAAAAGATAAGGAAACGAGTCTGACTCACACAGTTTCCATTTATCAAAGGTTAGGGGAAATTGGGTATTGTTATCACATTTCCATATTCCTTATCCCAAATTGACTGCTTACAGAGTTTTCACATTTAAAAAGCATGAGCATAGCACCAGGTTGAAAAATGCCACAGTCTCCCTTCAAGGCAAAGCGCTCAGCAGTGACAGCACATTTACAGCGAATCTAATATGAAGCTTGAGTAGTGGCATATTCTTGGCCTTTTACAACACTAATTCCCAGCAGTCTGAATGTTTGTCTGTCTGCTTCCAGAGGACTTAAGAGTATTATGGGTAAGAAGCAGCCAGGTGCTGCTAATCAAATGCACTTTATTAACTGACCATCAGCAAGTTTGACTGCCTGCATAAAAGTTTTGGCAGTTTGCTGGTCTAGTGTATTCAGGTGTGTGTTAACACAATGTCAAGGAGAAAATACATCTGCAATGATGTCAGAGGAGCAGTTGTTGATGCTCCTCAATCTGGGAAGGGTTGCAAAGCCATTTTGAAACAATTCCAAGTTCATCATGCTACAGTGAGAAAGTGGAAAACATTCAACTCAGGAGTGGAAGTCCCAGAAAATTTAACCCAAGGTTAGACCGTGCAGCATTCAGAGAAACTGCAAAACAAAACCTCAGAGCTCCACCTCAGACTCTACAGACCTCACTTAGCATATTAAAGGTTAAAGGTCATGACAGTACAATCAGAAACAGACTCAACAAGTATGGCCTGTTTGGAAGGGCTGCAGCAGATAGTCTCTTCTCTCTGAAAGAACATGGCAGCACAGCTCAGGTCTGCAAAGCTGCATCTGAACAAACCACAAAGACTTCTGAAACAAACAGACCAAAGTGCAGATGTTTGTCCAGAATGCACAGCAGCACGTTTGGAGGAAACCAGACTCGGCACATCTGCACCAACACCTCAGAGCAGCTGTCAGCGCTGTGGAGGAGGGCGGAGGATCTGGGCTCCTCGCAGTCCCTGAGTGGACCACGAACTCCTCTGTAGACCAAAGTGTTCTAGAGGCACATGTGAGGCCTTCTGTCCCACAGCTGAAGCTGGGACCAAACTGGGTCACCAACAGGATGATGATCCAACCACAGCAGCAAGAATGAAGGAGCTGCAACGGCCCAGTTAGAGTCCAGACCTCAGACCTGAGTGCTGTGGGGGGGCCTTCAGAGAGCTGTGCAGGAATGAATGCTGCAAACCTCACTGAGCTGAAGCTCCGCTGTGAAGGAGAGAGGACCAGACTCAGGCTGATGGAGCCACACAGCAGCTTATTGCTGCTGATGGAG
This sequence comes from Pterophyllum scalare, assembly GCA_024447675.2. Lineage (NCBI taxonomy): Eukaryota > Metazoa > Chordata > Actinopteri > Cichliformes > Cichlidae > Pterophyllum > Pterophyllum scalare. Next base: position 38,248 of record JAMQGT020012228.1, on the reverse strand, counting down.
GTTTTACAAGCTGGTGAATCATGAGCGGACTCAGTTTTAACAGGAGTGCTTTTGCATTTGTCTTATTTTTTGTTAAATAAATAATAGCACAGTTTTGTTGGTCATCTGAGTTTGTCTTCAAATAAATAGAAGCAGCTAAGGATCAGATGATTTTTTTTTTAAATAATGTCCTGATACATAAAACCTAGAACTGAAACTGGGTGTACTTTCCGTTTACCGTGACTGTATTACAGTTAGCTGATTGTTGCTTTATACATGCAGATTATGTATTTTTGTCATCTTGAGAATAAAACAGTTTGAATTTTCTCATGTAAAGCATGAAATTCAAATGGAGGTATTTGCATGTAAGCAGCCATGTGGGGAATGTTCCTGAATCCTGTTTGGAAATGTTTTTCTCTGCATATTTCTAGAGGTTTGGTTTTGGAAATGGGATGAATACTAAAATGAAGCAGGGAATAGTCATTAGCAGAGATTAGCAGCTGTTGAGAGAGTTGCTGCATTCTTCCAATGAAGGATTTCAAAACAGGATTTTCATCTGTGGTGCATATTGTATAATAATATTTACATAATGCACTGCAGTAATGTTCTGGGATGTTTCTAGCTGGCACAGTTATAAAGGACTCTGGGGCTTCCTGCTGTTTAATCTGTGGAGAAAGCCTAACAGGACAAGAGCATCCACATTCCCAGCAGCTCGATTCGCGTCTTCAACAGGGGTGAAAGGGTCAGTCTCCCCAGAGAATGTTTGCGTATTTACAGGCTCTGCAGTAACGTGATTAGATGGTGGCAAACAGGTCATTTCCTGTCAGAAGAAATTCAAAGCAGCCACACATGGGAGCGATTGAATTCCCTTGACTTGAATCTTTAATCAAAGCTGGCGAGTCCTCTGCAAAGCATGTGCAGCACAGTAGATGAACTAATTCCCTTTCTGTACAAATATCTGTAAAACCACAGTCATCATATTAAAACATCACACACAGTCTGTCTCCACTGCTGCGGTCACTTCACACGAGCTGGAACATCTGAAGTAATTATCGATGGATTCTGTTCTATCCATTAGTTTTTCTCATTCTTTGTATTTTGAATGCCGCTTCTTAGACTGTCATCTCTTCTTTGTTTTCCCTGCTCTTGTTGCTGTCACGAATTATAACACCCCCCTCCCCCGGTGTACTCCCTCCACCCTCCTGTTCCAGCATCTTGTGTCTTTTGTTCTTTCTTTTTGGACTAACTTGCTTTGGTGAGCACTCACCAATGTGACCCACACCAGGATGACACAGGTGTCACCAGAATTTTCTCCTTTACAAACATCTTTTCTTAGAGATTGTCAAATTTGCTGATGAAACAAATTAGGAAGGAATTCAATTCTTAAAACTAATTTCATGGAGAACTTTGATATATACAGCCTTGGTCAGAAGGTTCCATTCACTCATCATGGGCATGCATGTTATGGTAATTAGGGGCTTTTAATTGTTTCTTTTTCCACTGTGGAACGAAGGCACAGCATGCATCTGTAATAACTTTAAAAAAACAATTTGAATTTATTTTCTCTAACTCGAACAGGGGCGAAAGTATAGATACAGGCTCAAATACATGCATACACCCCACTAATATTTGGTTAAATGTCCATTCACAAGTGGCACCTCGACTAGATGTTTTTGGTAGCCATCAACAAGCTTCTGCCATAACTCTGGCTGGATATTTGACTGCTCTTCTTAGCAGAAATGGTAGAGTTCATCTAAATTGGTTGGTTTCCTGGCACACACCTGGCTTTTAGTCCACAAGTTTTCAACAAGGTTAGGGCTTTGGGAAGGCCATTCCAGACGCTTAATGGACCATTCCTGAATAACTTTTCAAATTACAAGATCATCAGTTCAAACAGCTGTACGTGAGTACAAAGTATTGAGATGTGTCTGCGCTTTGTGCGAGGTCTGGAAGAAGACTCAAACTGTCACCCTCAGAAGAGAAGAAACTGGTCAGGGTGTTCAGAAACAACCAGGAACCAGCAAGGCTCAAGCCTGCCATGAACTGGAAGCTGCGGGAACACCAGCATCACCGTCCACACTGAAGCCAGTTTTACATCTCCATGGACTGAGATGGTGCCGACCAAGAAAGAGGCTACTGCTCCAAAATTTACACCTTCAAGCTCGACTGGAATTTGCAGCTGCCCACATGGACGAGCCAAAAGGCTTCAGGAGAACGGTTTGATGCTCAGACGAGACAAACATGGAGCTGTTAGGCCTCAGTGACAAGAAAGGAGTGTTTGGAGGAGTAAAGGTGAGGCTTTCAAACCTAAGAACACTGTACCAGCTGTCAAACACGGTAGTGGTAGCATCATGCTCTGGAGCTGTTTTGCTGCCAGTGGTACTGGTACATTACACAAAGTGGATGGAGCAATGAAGGAGGAGGACTACCTCCACACTCTTCCAACTTCACCTATGCTGAGTGGAAGAACACTTCTAGAGATAGATAGTATACTTTATTGATCCTGAAAGGAAATTAAGTTCTTAGCCACAAATGTGCAGCTTCTGAGTCCAAAAGCTGAAGCCAGCATGGAAGGGCCTTAAATCTGAATTCCTTCTACAGGCCTGTAAACACGTTCCTCATGGGTTTATGGCCTCAGTTGCTAGTTTCCAGCCTTATTAAATACAACATGATGTTCATTTAGCAAACTATGGACCCATTGGGGACAAAGAGGAGGATAAAGCAGAGGTGCAGCTCTCTCCGATCCCTCTCTTGTTCAAAACACCACCTTCAGGTGTCAAGAGAAGCCCGTGTTGCAATCCTTACTGGATCGTCAGAAATGTGTTTTTGTCAAAGTCACTGGTGTGTTAACAGTTAAACACTGTGTGTCCTTTGTGTGCCTCTGGTTGTAGCATTGGGCTGTCACTCCCAGCTCCTTTATCTACAGAGGGGCCTAATTTAATCCAAGTCATGATCTTTTCCTCACAAAATGAAGCCCCATTTTATTCTTAAACAGCACAAAGATAAAAGTTCAACAAACCACAGGTGATTTGCCTCCTTGTTGATCACCTTGTGTAAAGTGGTGAGATGTAGGTGGAATCTGATAAGATGGCATTATCTAAGTACTTCACTAATAATAGGTGACGGTCACAGTATTTTATGCAGTCTGTGTTTAAAGGAGCACCCTGCTCACTTCTTTTTATAACAGAATTATGCAGATCATTATGTAACACGTGCTGACCAGGCCAGACGGCAAATGAAGGAAGTAATGCTGTCAAAAATCTTCTCAGCTGTCTTGAATGTTTAACCTTCACTCTGAAAATTATGTTTTCAGAGTGAAGCTCGTTTTTAAAACTGGCCCACTGAAAGTGGAAAGAAATTTCACTAATGACCTGAAATAGGTGCAGTGTTTGATATTCCATGGACTAACAAAGGTTTATGATCACTTATTTTTAATGGCATTATAGCTGTCTGCACAGCTGCCATCATTAACTCAGATTTGTGTTTATTTTGTCTGATAACATTATGATTTTAACATATTGCAGCAGGTTGTGAGTGATTGTGAACAGGAACGTGTTTATGACCCCGGAGCAATATTCCGTTTCATTCCTTTTTCTGATAATAGAACGTATGCTAACAGGGATGAGTAAAAGCCAAGTTCAGCTGCATTAAAAACAGAGTATCGTGATAACGCTGACACTGAACAGAGGCGTCCAGCTCACTCCGTCTGTTTTTCTGTCTTTAATGCTCCTGCAAACACTGCAAACAAAAATAGTTTTACTGTTCATCATAGATCCAAGAACAAAGGGAGATTAAATAGTAATGTCTTATCAAGTGTCAGGAAATTACCACATCCACTACGTGTGAATTCCCTGTTTAGCCAGTTTTAGACATGAACTTTGGACAGTTTCACAAGAATCTGTCTGGTTGTTCCCACCTGTGTCTCAGCTGGGTTTAATAGCCCCATCTACCTTGTCTTAGTTCATTTGTTCATCTCCATTTCTCCTCCTCTGGTGGTCTGTGCTTCTCGTAGCCCTTTTTTAAATTGTTAGTGTTGCCCATTGGACTTTGTGATTCTCTAGTTTTAATCTGCTGTTTAAGGTGCGCATTTTTATTTGAGCTACTAGTGGCAACCTCCAGGGCTAAAAAAAAACAGGCAGTTCCTCTGTTACCCACTATAGGCTCCAGCATTAAGTCGGCCCCCATAGACTCCCATATTAAAATGGCCACATTTACCACAGAAATAAACATGTTTACAGCCTATTACAAAAACAGTTTTGGTCTCTATAACTAATTTTCCCATTATATTGTACTAGGGCTTGAAGGTTGCATTATTCGGGGCATGGTCTCTTTGACTGACATGTGGATGGCTACACAGGCGACCATCTGGTAGCCACTCATTACTAGGGAAGACTGTGGATTCTGCAACTGTTTGGTGAGAGGTTGCTGGTAATCAGTAGTGTGAAACTGGACATAAAGACATAGAGTGCAGTGAAAAAATATTTGTCCCTTTCTGATTTCATTTTTTCTTTATTGCATATTTGTTTGACTTACATGCTTCAGATCATTAAACAAGTTTTAATATTAAGATAACCCGAGTAAATAAAATGATAAAATGTTTTTAAATGATAATTTTGTTTATTAAGGAAACAAAGCTATAAAAACCTACCTGCCCTGTGTTTAAAAAGTCATTGTCCCCTAAACCTAATAACTGGTTGTGCCAAATAACCAGCAAGAACTGCAATCAAGCATTTATGATAACTGGCAGTGAGTCTTTCGCATCGCTGTGGAGGAACTTTGGCCCGTTCTTCTTTGCAGGATTGTTTGAATTCAACCACATTGGAGGGTTTTCCAGCAGGAATGGCCTGTAAGGTCATCCCAAAGCATCTCAGTCTGATTTAAGTCCAGACTTTGACTCGGCTGCTCCAAAACCTTCATTTAGCCATTCAGAGGTGGACCTGCTGCTGTGTTTCTGATCATTGTCCTGCTGCATAACCCAAGTGAGCTTCAGGGCACCAACTGATGGTTGGACATTCTCATTCAGGATTTTCCAGTAGAGAGCAGAATTCATGGTGCCATCAATTACAGCAAGTCGTTCTAAAGCAGCAAAGCAGCTCCAGACCATCACACTCTCACCACCATGTCTGACTGCTGAGGTTCTTTTATGAAACGCTGTGTTAGTTTATGCAGATGTAACAGGATTCAAACCTTCCAGAAAGTTCAGCTTCTGTCTCGTCAGTCCACAGAATATTTTCCCAGAAGTCTCGGAGATCATCCAGGTGTTTGTTGGCAGATGTGAGACGAGCCTTTATGTTCTTGTTGTTCAGCAGTGGTTTTCTCCTTGGAGCTCTCCCATAGAAGCCATTTTTGCCCAGTCTCTTTCTGACTGCTGAATCATGAACTCTGACCTTAACTGAGCCAAGTGAGGCCTGCAGTTCTTTAGATGTTGTTCTGGGTTCCTCTGTGACCTCTTGGATGAGTCCTCACTGCTCTTGGAGTAATTTTGGTAGCCACCTCCTGGGAAGGTTCACCACTGTTCTGAGCTTTCTCCATTTGTGGATAAGGGCAAATACTTTTTCAGGCAGAGCCAGGAAGGTTTGGATAGCATATTTAATTTAATAAATTCAATCATCATCTCCTCCGTGAATCACCACCTTATTATGGTTGAGGGATTTTTGTGTCCCAGTGATCCCTCGGGGCGGGGTGCTCAAGGGTGACCCATCCAGTGGCTTCATCATCCTACTGGGAGACTGTAAGGTTCAGCTGGGCCATGACAGTGTTATTGGGCTTCTGTGCAAACACCATATTTGAACATAATGATGTCCATAAGTGCACATGGCATCAGGACACCCTAGGTCAGAGGTCGATGATTGATTTTGTAATCATATCATCAGATCTGCAGTTGTTTGTTCTAAACACTCAAGTGAGGAGAGGAGCTGAGCTGTCACAAGCTTTGGGTAGTTGCCAAAAAGAGAAAGATCGCAGATGCAAGCAGCACAAATTAGCATCCGCCAAATGGTCTGGCCTCCCCCTTAGCCATAGGGTGAGGAGTGCAGAAATTTGGGAGGGGCTCAGAGATGCTACTCCTCCCCTGCTTATGTAAATGTAACAAATGGGCAAAAAAACTAAGAAATCAGGAATGGGGCAAATACTTTTCAAAGCGCTGTAAACATTGCTACACCTATATATGTGGTGGTGATGGTGGTGATGATGGTGATGGTGGTGATGGTGGTGATGATGGTGATATGGTGATGGTGGTGATGCTGATTTTTAGTGCCTAACCTTACGGTAACTGCTGAGTAAAAACCCCCAAAATCAAGGGTCCCAACAGGACTTTGATTTTAGGGGTTATAGGCCAGTTGCCCAGCTTATGACTCTGTAAAGTAACCGACCACTACTCCAAAGATAATTCAGAGTTTGTGGCTCTACAAATGGACCATTACCTCTCAGCAGATGATACTGCCACTGAGAGAGCGATGACTACACTATCAAGATCTAATTTACACAAAAATAGCTGTTATATTCAGGCTGTAAAATATACTTTATAATGCATATACAGCTGGCTGAAAACATGATGGCATCTGAATCCTGTTGAGGAGAAATACTGTGCCGTTTTGTCCTGCTAATTTGAATAGTGCAGAGCTGGCCTTCTATCATTCACTCGTTCCTTCCCTTCAGGTAGCTGCTGTCATGGTTAATAATTCCCTGAGCTTTTCAGGCCACTGTGTCTATGTTGGAATTACCTGCCAAGATGATTTACAGTAAACTCTCTGCGGTGCAGATGGCAAACAAGTTCAACAGTTTCCAAAGAGCAAGAGGACTCCACACATAGCCAGGCAGGATGGGTGCATGAAAACCATTCGTTCAGCAGGAATCATTGTGTTCATCTGTTTGGCCATTGATCAGTTGGTACCTTGACACCGACTGCAGTGCTGCACCAGAAGACAAATTACTCAAAGCATTTCCTGCAGTTTTTTTTTTCTTCCTCAAATGTAGTTTAACTACTGTTAACCTCCAGCATGAGTTCTGAAACAAGCTGTAGTTTGAAGTTGCATCAGCTTAGAAGGCCCTCTGAGCAAGAGTATAGCAGGTACAAACAGAGCTCAGCAGAGAAAAGATCCCCGTACCTTACAGATGATGAGCTGATGAACATCTATTTTTATCTCCTCTCAACTGATTGTCCATCCCTGAGGACCAGCTCCCACAGTGTACCTCACATGCACCGCACTGTGAGAGCTTTCAGATCTTATTTTGCTGTCAGAGCTGTAAAACCACCAGGGACTTTGTCACCAAAGTTGTGTGAAAATAAGATGAGCGGGATAAAAATATGCAGATAAAGATTGGCATGCAAAAAATAAATAATTAAAATCCACAGGGAACACCAAGTGTATCTACACAGAGCTGTTACTTCTATTAACAATGGACATACTGAAGTAATGGATGCATATGCACAGAAGAACACGCGGACAGATGTCAAAAGTAATTAGATTAAACATGTACATTGCCTTCATGTATTAAATACTTTTTTTTTTTTTGTTGCAAGAATCTGAACAGACTTTAATGCAGCATAACAACTCTCTGTTGCCTTTAACACCCTGTGGACTTCCTGTGAAGGACACAATATCCCCAAGAGGATATTTCAGGGCATGTGGGACTTTACCAAATGTATTACGTGTGTTTTGTGAACCTGGAGAAGGCATTTGACCATGTCCATCGGGTGGTTTGGGGGTATCTGGTCCATTGTTAAAGGCCATTCAGTCCCTGGTTTGCTAGGTTTGCATAGCTGGCAGTAATTTAGACTTGTTCCAGGTGCTCCTGTTGTTCAACTCCACTGAGGCTGGCCTTTGTCACTGAATTTGTTCATAATTTTTATGGACAGAGGTTCTAGGAACAGTCAATCAGCGGAGAGCTTCCGGTTTGGTGACTCTGCTTTTGGTGGATGATGTGGTTCTCCTGGCTTCATCAAACAACAGCTCGCACTGTGTGGTTTTCAGCTGAGTATGAAGCGGCTGCGGTGAGAATTAGACCATGTAAATCCTCAGCCATAATCCTCAGCTAGAAAAAGATGAATCCGGAGCAGTGAGTGCGCGGTTTGCAGCAACACTGACTATCACTTCAGGGGACTTGGAGAAAGATGGCAAGAAACCAGTAAGTATAAAGTGAAAAAACACAAAGTAAAAAACACAAGGCCTAAAGTAGTTAGCAATGTGAAAGCTGGTGACAAGTGGACTATTTTAATCCACAGAGATCCAAATGAGAAGCAGATGCTTCCATCAGAATCCCAGTAAGCTGGTAAAGTGCTCCTGTGAGAGGATGCAGGTGGGTACCAACCACAGTCATGGGAGGAGAGCAGAGAAAGCCAGGAGGGCAATATAGAGCAGAGGGGAAAGGATAGAAAGAATAAAGAATAGCAGGAGAGACTGGCAGCCACCAGATACCAGGACAAACACTCTGGGAACTGAGAGCAGTTTCTGAACTATCTTTCACTTGCTACCTAAATTTTCCAGTAATTTCCTGAAAGGTCACATGTAACACCTGGGTAGTTTCTAACAGTCCAAACAAACATGTCTGAAAGCAGGGATGCTTATAGCTCATCTCTGAGTGTTGGTAAAACTGCAATTTTATTCTTTTAGTTGCTACCAGAAACCTATGATGATAGGTGAGAGTAGGAATGCAGGTCAGTCACTAAACTTGTCTCTGTGTTCAGCTTTTTCTCCATCACAACAGAACTTTTCACTTGAGCCAACAACTCTTCACTACCTGGTTTGGAACACCTTGGGCTTCATGTTTTGAATGCTGCATCTTAGACCCCCGTCACACAGGCCTGCCTGTGGTTGCCAGTGGTCTGTGATCAACTGGCAACCACCACAGAGGGAAAGGGTCCACAATCTTTTGTGAGAGGTTGCTGGCAGTTTCTGTGAAATGAACTGCGAAGGCCCCCATTGACTCAATGGGCAGACACCAATTTGTCTTAAACATTATCTTAATCTGTAACCACTTGCCAATCGGTTGGGCAATACACATTTTCTTTAACAACCAAAAGTTGTCAAGGGGTTGCTGACTGGTTTCTCTAGGCCTGTGTAACTGATGCCTGACCAAGAAACCCATTGTTGTGGACATAGATTTTAGTAGATTTTCTCCTTGTCCAACAGCAGAGAGCTGCAAGTGTCACCTGTAGGAGTTTGTTGTTACATAAGGTCTTCTAGAAAACTCACAGTTGAAGTCTTTTTTCCTAAATATCCTCCCTGAGGAGAAGGTAAAAAGAAAACTCTAAGTATAACAAAGCACTGCACAGCACTGAGCAGAGATTTTACAAATGCTTTGTCTGGGTTTGTTTGACATTTCGTCAGCCAGCATTTTTCAAGTGATCTTTAGGTTGAGAAAACTTGTAACACTGCCTCAGTGCTCATCAATCATACATCAGCAACCCAAAAAACAAGCAAACAGGAAGGAGACAGAACTGTGAGGGGAAAAGAAATGGAAGCATTTCAACAGTGAGGCACCAGAGAGGAAAAAACATGAGACAAAAGTGAGTAATGCAAGGAATGAAAAGAGGAAAGGAAAAGAGGGAGTAAGATGGAAGCAAAGGATGGAAGAAAATGGATTCCTACTTCCTGAACATACAAATGGACAGTGGAGAAGTGGATTAAACTGACTGAAGCGTCTTTGAATGTTTTCCTGCTGTGAAAATAACTGGTTCATCAGTGTAACAGTAAATCCAAGCTGACAGCAGTCGTACTCACATATGAAGAAGCAAAACTTTTCAGACGCAACTTTTAAACCTGCAGGAGGGCAGGATTTCACAGTCAAGGAGTTCATTAACGTTACATCTATTATCTCACTTTTATCTACAGTTCAGCAGCTTCACCAGCCTCTCAAAGACATCCAAGATTTGGGGTGTTCACATATCAGTTTGGAAAAAGAGTCTATCCATGTAAATTCACCTGGCTCTTCCCATCTGACTCCCTGACTTTCTATTCATCCAGCAAATTTTTTCTGCAACCTTGAATTTGGCTTTTTTTTTTACATAATAACTTTAGTATTTCAAAATGAAGATGAGCCTGGTATCTGAATGTAGGTACAAAAGGATTCATAAGCTCAATTTTTCTTTGAGCAGCTACCAATCCCACATGATGATAAGCGCCTTTAAAGTTTACCCGAAATGAACTTTTGGAAGTCTTTTCAAGTGAATTATCAGAAAACAGATCAGATTTACACATTTGAGAGGGCCCGCTGCAGCCCGGACCTCTGCTAGCTTCAGTCTGGACTTTCTCCTTCTACAGCCTGGACCTCTGTTGCCTCAGCTTGGCCTTCCATCAACTATCACCTGTCATACTACACTTGCTGCCACACTTAGCCTCACATGCATTTCCCCATAAAAACACCACTGGGTTTCTGAACATCACTGTCATTTGGCTTCACACTCAGACCCATGCTCCTGGGTCTCTCAGCAAGCTTTTATCTGGAGCTGCTGCTTTATCCCACACCAGCAGCACATTGGACCACTCCCCAGAGATGTCTCATTGTACTGGATCACCAAAAATGTTGGACTTCCAACCATTCAGGAATCTCATCTTACTCAGCTCCATTCACTCTTGTTACTGCAGCAGCTCTTTAGGTCTCACTCTTTGCTTGTGGTTATGCCCTCCATGAAAGCTAATCAACTGTATTGTTTTGATATTGCTCTCGGGTGCCTATTAATCATATTGATGTTATTTATCTCTGGTAATTTTCACCCCAATCCCGGGCATGCTTCAGGTAACCCCACTGCATCTCATTTGTCATTTAGTGACTTCTGTGACTGTAAATCTTTGGGGTTTTGTTTACATGTAAACATCTGTGATCTGTTAAATTCTAGGCACAAACATTGGTACATACTTCCAGCCCTGATGTCTTAGCTATCTCTGAATCCTGACTTAGGAAAGGTTGCACTGATCTTTATATCTTGATACCTGACTACAATGTATTTAATCAGGACAGAGCCACCAGGAGAAGTGGTATAGCTTTGTATGTTAAAGACCATCTGCATTGCACTGTTGCTCTTTCTAAGTCAGTCCGTAAACAATTTGAGTTACTGGTGGTAAAGCTTAAACTCTCAACAAGTTTCTTTTTTCCTGTTGCTGTCTGCTACAATACACCCTCTGCACCAGCTCCTTCACTAACAGCCCTTGGTGAACTCCTAGCACCTATGACCAAGTGCTCTCTGAAGAAACCTGATATGCAGCCCTTGGAACACAATCAATTCTATCCAGTCCTTAGATGATACCTGATCCTATTTTAAGAATATATTCAGTCCGATCATTGATAAACATGCCCCTATGAAAAGATTTACAGCCCCTGGTTCTCCCATGACTTGGCAGGACCTATCCATCAAAAGAACACCCTTTGGCAAAAAGACCATTCCTCTCAATCTTCCGTTGACTGACTTGCCTTCAGGCAATGTAGAAAAAAAGAGGTGATCAGGAATGCCAAAATCTCCCACTTTAAGGAGAAATTCATCACCTGGGGCTCTGATGCAAGGAAGTTCTGGAAAACAGTCAAGTCCATGGAAAACAAACTTACTTCTCCCTACCTGCCAATCTCTATGGTATTCAACAACATTGTTATTACTGATAAGCCCCACATGGCTTCACTCCTCAACCATCACTTTGCTAATTCAACCAAAATTTTTACTATTCCAGATCCACTCACTGCTTTATCTGTTAATCAGCCTTCCCCTTGTAGCATTACCAGTTTCTCTTTCAAATCCCTCTCTATTTCAGAAATGCTGGATGAACTCACTAAACTAGACCCAAACAAATATGGTTTTGATGGACTTGATCCCATGTTCTTAAAAGCATCTGTTCACATCATTGCTGCTCCCATCACAAGCATACTGTATTTAATCTCTCTCTACAGATCTATGTCTTTCCCTCTGACTGGAAATCGGCTATGATCTTTCCTCTCTTCAAAGGTGGCTCTGGCTCAAACCCCAACTGCTATCGACCCATTTCCATTGTACCATGCCAGTCCTGGAGAGGCTGGTTTATAAACAGTTAAGCCACTTCCTTGTTTCATATGATATCCTGTCAGACCTTCAGTCTGGTTTTCGTGCTGGACATGGATGCATGACCGCCATCACGAAGGTCCTTGATAACATTATTACAGCATTAGACAGCACGCAGATCTGCATAGCTGCTTTAATTGACCTTGCCAAACCCTTTTGATTCAGTCGAGTATAGGATCCTCTTATGTCAGCTTTCCAGCATTGGTCTGTCCACCACGTATTGTGACTGGTTTGCCATTTATCTAGTTGACCATGTCCAACTAAAAAAGGAAAGCATCTGGTCAGACCTATTAACTCTCATGGTCCTGAGCCGGTGGCCCAGTGTTTTGTGTTCTCTTGGTTCTCTTTCTGTTATTTCTGTGATTATGTTCATTTGTTCTCTTTTGTATTACTCTGTTTATTTCTGGTCCCTCGTGTTTCCCTGTGTCAGATCTGCGTCTCTGTCCAGTGTCTGTGTGCCAGTTCCCCGTGTCAAGTCTGCGTGTTCCTTGTCTGGTCACTTCCTGTTTTATTTTGACAGTCTTGTGGTCCCCATGCTTTGTGTTTAGTTTTGCTTTGTAAATGGTAAATGGACTAGTTCTTATTTAGAGCTTTTCTACTCTTCTGAGCACTCAAAGTGCTTATACAATTAGTTATTAGTTTCATTTGCTGCACCTGCTGTTTCCTCTTACCCTGATTACCTGATGTGTATTTTAGCCATCAGTTTTCTTCTGTTCTTTGCAGCGTCGTTGTCTATGCTCCCTGTTGCTGTGCGTCACCCTGCCTGTTCCCTGTTGGTTCTAGCACCCGTCCAGCTCTGTTTAGGTTTTTTTCATTTAGTAATAAACCACCGTCAGTTGCATCCGCCTGCGAGTCCTGCATTTTTGGGGTCTACTTCCATTTGCCACACCGCGCATCATGACATTAATCATGTCCAGAGGTGTGCCTAAGGGCTCCATCTTGGGACCAACCTTGTTCTCCATCTACATTAATGATTTAGCCAAAGCTGCTGGCAGTTCCCAAATCCATCTGTATGCTGATGACACCATTCTTTATTTAGTTGGTCCTTCACTCCATTTTGCAACATCAACTCAGTCTTACCTCTGTAGAGCAGCCCTTTCACAACCTCCATCTCCACCTTAACACCAGTAACACCAAACGCATCATCTTTGGTCAAAAAAATGAGGCCTCCAGCCCTCCCAAGATCAGCTGTGCCAATGGCATGGCTTTGGAATTTGATAAATCTTACAAATACCTAGGCATCTGGCTGGATTCACCACACACATCAGTAATGTCAAAACCAGATTAGCTTTCCTCTTCTGCAATAAAGCCTCATTCACTCATGCTGCCAAGCACACCCTCATCAAGATGGCAATACCCCTAATTGTGGACTACAGCGACAGCATCTACAAAAATGGCACCGTTCTCAGAAACTGGGCACTCTTTATTACTCAGCCATCCACTTTCCCACTAACGTACCTTTCCACACTCATCACTGTGACCTCTATAAACTGGTGGGATGGTCTTCATGCCCAGTGGCTCCCTCACTGGTTTCACTTCATCTATAAGACAATCCTGGACCAAACACTACCTTATCTGTCATCTCTTATTTACGTAGCCCATAATAGATATTATGGGAAGATTTAGCCATTCGTCACAGAAATCAAGAACATAGTCATGCATGGCCTGCTTTACTTTAATGTCCACAGAATCTCAAAACTTGTTACAATTTGCAGGCCAAATTATTAAGCAGAGTCTCACAAGGCTTAGTCTTTTCCTTGCTATGTGTAGCAGGAGTTACAGAGGGAGCGCTTCTGTTTGCCCGTACAACCTGGAAGCGTAGCAGCGGCAGGCTCTTCATCCCCATCCCACATCCGTGCCAGGAAAATGACGGGGCTGATGGAGGCCGGCAGCTGTCGTAGCCTGCAACTGCTGTGGGGTAGCTTGGCTGAAGGCGAAAGTGGAGAGCACCGACGCCGAGGCTTATTCCTCCCAGGGCCAGGCGAGTGCTGATGTACTGTGGCTCGCCTTTCGAAGCAAGCCGTGGCTCTCACATTCCAACACTCCTGGCCCGAATAACTCGCGGTCCGCGGGGTCCATTCTGGGTTCGGGTCCTACTGTCACGGCTGCTACAGGTGAGGCAGGGAGGACCCCAGAGCAGGACACAAGGTGAGAGCTTTAATAGGACTCAGCATTATTTATAAACACTTAAACTCAAACAAGCTAGTCAGGGGCCAGCAGCACAAGGAAACTAGAAACTTAAAACTCGAAAAATGAAATTTGAAACTTGAAACTCGAAACACAAAGGCTTACAGCAGGCGCAAACAAGATGTAACAATGACGAGGACCCAAACAAAGAACAGAGGAAAACTGAGGGCTTAAATAAACACAAGGAAATCAGGGCGAGTGGAAACAACAGGGAACAACAGGTGAACCAAATGAACCTAATTACAAGGCGAAGCAAACTGAACACAACACACAAGGAGCACAAAACTACAAAATAAAACAGGAAGTGGTCAAAATAACACACACAGACCTAACACAGAAAGCATGACAAAGGAGATCAGACATTACACAAAGAACAGAACTGAGAAAACTAAACTATAAGAACACAACCCAAAATTACAACAAAACAGAACTAAACACAAAGGAACTCAAAACACTGGGCCACCGGCCCAGGACCATGACACTGACTACTTTCAAGCTTAAACTCGAACGGATTATAGTTGATTGTTGCTCTTGCTGATTCCCCTGGATCACACTAACATACATTCACACACACACACACACGCTTTCCCCTTTTATTCATACACACTTAAGCATACATATATTCATCCACACGTAAAATCACACACGTTACTTTCCCCTCTCTCCCTTTAATGCTAACTGGCCTGTTCTTCTTACTCCTGCTTCTTATTCTGTTCTTATGATTTGCTCCATGTTATGTTATCATGTTGTTGATGTGTATCTATGTTTCGTGGACCTATTTCTACTGGGGCCTCTTGGTCAGGTCATTTTTGGAAATGAGAACTGGTTCTCAAACATTTTAACTGGTAAAATAAAGGTTTAAAAAACAATATCCAGGGTAGAAATGTTTTTTTCTGTTCCCCTGAGCAATAGATATTAAACTAGTGTAGTTCATTAAAAATATAGCACTGTTTATTCTATGGAGATGGCTATAGGAAAATATTTTATGAATAAAAACAGATTTGACTTTACAGTTTTGGTAGTTATTTTTCCAAAAGGTTTCAATCTGTTATTTGATTCTTTTGTGCTATTATAAATTAAATATAGTCCTTAAATAATTTGCACATTATTACATTGTAAAAGAAAGTCACACTGAAAGAGAAGATTGTGTACCTAAATATATTTTCTGCTTTGTCAAATACTGGGCAAAACAGCATGGACTCAAAATTGGATGAAAATTCAATGTCGAACAGAAAAAAAGGTGAAGCAGGCAAAGCTGAGAGACAAGGCATTATCACATCTGCAGAGACGCAGAGCTCTGCTGGAATTCTAGTCAGGAGAGAGAGGTTTGAGCCTGAGAAAGCAAAATGAGAGCCGATTGTAATAAATGTGAGGCAATGAAGGCATCTTTAAGCAAATACTTACATATTTCTGATTTTCTCACTGTGCACCTATTTTTCCTGATCCCAGTTCCCTCAAATGACCTACAGCTGTGGTATGCATACAGGCTCAAATATATACATAAACTCACCTAAGTATTTCAAAGAATGGTGCTGAAGATTCTACAGTGTTTTTTAATTTGACAAGGCCAAGGTCTATTCATTTCTTGTTAGTGATCATGATCGACTTAAACTGGTAGTCTGCCATTGCAGTATGAAAAGGATTGGTTTGACAGTATTCCTTGGACTGACCAACACTCAACAATGGGAAAGTCCAAAGAGAAGATCTAAGGAGAACTGTAGATTTACACAAGTTGGAAAGGTCTCTTGGAGCCATTTCTAAATGCAGATTCCAAGATCATCAGTCAAAACAATTGTACATAAGTACAAGCTATTCAGATGTGTCACCACTTTGCAAGCTTTAGAAGCAGACCTCAGATGAGAGGAAGTTGGTTAGGAGGTTCAGGAACAACCCAGGTGCCATCAAGGCTCAAGCCTGCCATGAACTGGAAACTGCTGGAACACCAGCATCACTGTCCACAGTTAAGCCAGTTTCACATCTCCATGGACTGAAAGGGTTACGACCAAGAAAGAAGCCCCTACTCCAAAATCAGCACCTTCAAGTTTGACTACTGGAGAAAAGTTTGATTAAACAAGACAAAGGTGGAGCTATTTGGCTGCAATGACAAGAGGTATGTATCTACTGTATCAGCTGTCAAGCAGGGTGGTGGTAGCATCATGCTCTGGGGCTGTTTTGCTGCCAGTGGTACTGGTGCATTGCACAAAGAGGATGGAAGGGTGAAGAAGGAGGACTACCTCCAAACTCTTCAACTTTAGCTCAGACCAACAGCTTGAAACTTAGACACAGTTGGGTGTTCCAACAGGGCACGTTAGGATTGGTTTAGGAATGGATAAAGCATGTTAATATTAAGCTTACACTAATGCAACCAATTTAAATGAAGTCTGCCAATTCTGCCAAAAAGAGTGGTCAAAAGACCAAAAGAATCTGGTCAGGTTGCCGCTTGCTAAGGGACAATTAACCAAATATTAGTGGGATGTACATATATGTTTGAGCCTGTACACTTTTGACTATGTGTGGTTTAAAGAAAATCCAAAATCAATTCAAAATTGTACCCAGTTCTTGTCTTAAAACCCTTTATCACCGACCGTGTCATCACAGTCACAACATATTTCAAATAGCCCACCCTTCGCAGACTTCTGGCAACAATTACCCTAAAACCGTAATAGCCTTCAGGCGACTGTTTGTTGTGATCTGGCACTATTTAAATAAGACTGAATTGGATTACCCCTATGTTAGTTGTGAATCACAATTTCACAGCTTTCAGAAACCATCTGAATTTTTCCAATAGGACAAATTGTCACGTAATTATGGTACAGCAAATTACGCTAGATCAAACATTTCAGCGGTGATACGCTCGTAAGATAAGGTATGATTTATAATAATCATGTTTATCCGAATTACTTGTATGAATTGCATTTGGTTATGAACAGAGAGATGCCTACGTGAGGAGGAAGAAAACTTTGTATGGCCTCTCTAAACCTTATACAGAATGTGTCAAAAGTTAACCACAGTCCTAATGTCACTCTCTGACCTGTATCTGAGTTTCATATTTGTGTACCTTGTTATTGAGAATTGATTAAATGTGTTAAGAGTATGTCTGATTTTCATCCTCTTCCCATGTCTGGTTTCATTATTTGTCTGCATGCACCAAGGCAGAACCTTACAGACGTCAAAGTGTTTCAGTTATTTCCTCTTTCTGCTACACTCTTCCTGTTCACCATGTGCTTTTGGTGTGTATAAATATGGAGCTTAGAGTGTCATTCAGTAGAGCGCTTATGATTGCCCAGGCAAACTGTAACCGTCTCTCTTCTTGCAAGAATAAACCCTTTTTACCGTACTGATCTTGTAAACCTGGTCTTTTGATAATTTTGGAATTTATCTAACGGTGTCAAAGGCTGGTAACAGGTGTGTCGGCAGCGATGGCTCTGTGTAAAAGAGTTAAAGTAATTAAAGATGTATGCTCTACGATCATTCCACCCTGGAAAAGGAACAGTTCAAGGAAGTCTTTAAAAGACACTAAAATTACTATCACATTCATGCTCATGATGAGAGGATGGAAACTTCTGACCATAGCTGTATTAATGTTCGCAAAATTAAAAAATTGCTAATGTCCACTTACAACTTTCACTCGTCAATCAAACCTTCCTTCCATTTTTTTTGGTTATCGGTGTGGCGGGTTCTATACATCTGAAGAACAGACAGTGTTGACAGCTTTACATAGACTGGTTCCAAGAGTACACAGGGTGAATGTCTGTTAATGTTGCATTTCCAAAAGCACAGAGAGAGCTTCAGAAGCAAAGCGTTTACGCTGCATTTTTAAAAGTAACCCGAGGCTCCATGCCACTGTCTGACTTTCTGCTTTCCTGATCTGCTTGATGCAGCTTTTTGCAAAGGGGATTGCAGCACAGCTTCCTGACTGTCTCTGAATCACACTACAGTGCATTTGGCCAAATACTAAGCAGTATCTTGAGTGGGCACCATCATCTTTGTGGTGGGTGTTGGAGATGGCACAGCACGTGGGACCCTAAGAGTTCACCTGTGTTTCTTTGGTGAGGTCGTGCTCGAACAGCCCGTGCAGCAACACCTGTTGTAGTGACTGCTTTCCTGAGAACATGTATTCATCTCATTTTTGAATTTAAAGCCACTTTTTCAAACAGATTTACTGAAGTTAAACCTTTCTGCGCTCCTCAAGCTGCAAAATATTTCAGTACATTATAGGAGAATATAATTATATTAGGTTATAGTAGTAAATTATTGTAGTTGCTACAGGCCATTCAGTCACTGTACAACCAGACAACCATAGTAAGAGCTTGGTCTGTATTGTTGGCAGTAAGTCAGACTCGCTCCCACTGAGAATTGGATTATTCCAGGGATGTCCTTTGTCACAGATTCTGTTCGTAACTCCTGTGGATAGAATTTCAGCCAAGTGGTGGAAGGTCCGCGCTCTTCACAGATGATATGGTTCTCTTGGCCTTTTTGGGCAGTGGCCACAGGCTTACACTAAGGCATTTTTTTTTTTTCAGGCTGAGTGTGAAGCGGCCTGAATGAGAATCAGCACCTCCGGGAAAAAACTAGCGTGCCCACTCCGTGTCAGGGATGAGTTGTTGCCCCAAGTGGAGGAGTGAGAGGAGAGGGAGAGAGAGGTTGACAGATGGATCAGTGCAGCATCTGCAGTGATGTGGATGCTGTTGTAGTGAAGAGAGAGCTGTGAGTGAGAGCAAAAGTCTGATTTACCCTCACTTATGGCCACAATCTCTGTGTAGTGGCTGAAAGAAAGGGATTGGGGATACAAGCGAGGAAAATTAGCTCCTTCTGTAGAGATAGGGTGGGGAGCTCGAACACTCAGGATGGGATCGGAGTAGAGCTGCTACCCCTCCACATCGAAAGGACCCAGTTATGGTGGTTCAGGCATCTGGACACTTCCCAGGTGAGGTGTTTTGGACATCTCATACAAAGAGAAGGCTCAGGACAGATGCAGGACACACTACTACTAACCTGGGTGTGAGAATTATGAGCTATTGGCTCAGAGGGATTACTGTGCACACACTGACCTCATTATTACAAACTTTGGCCATATTTGATATGAACACCCATCACTGGAACAGGAGATACAGTGGGTACTGAAAGTATTCAGACCCCTTTACATTTTTCACTCTTTGTTTCATTGCAGCCATTTGCTAAAATCCAAAAAGTTCATTTTATTTCTCATTAATGTACACTCAGCACCCCATCTTGACAGAAAAAAAAAAAGAAATGTAGAATTTTTTGCAAATGTATTAAAAAAGAAAAAGTGAAATATCACATGGTCATAAGTATTCAGACCCTTTGCTCAGTATTGAGTAGAAGCACCTTTTGAGCTCGTACAGCCATGAGTCTTCTTGGGAATGATGCAACAAGTTTTCCACACCTGGATTTGGGGATCCTCTGCCATTCTTCCTTCAGATCCTCTCCAGTTCCCTCAGGTTGGATGGTGAACGTTGGTGGACAGCCATTTTCAGGTCTCTCCAGAGATGCTCAGTTGGGTTTAGGTCAGGGCTCTGGCTGGGCCAGTCAACAATGGTCACAGAGTTGTTCTGAAGCCACTCCTTTGTTATTTTAGCTGTGTGCTGAGGGTCATTGTCTTGTTGGAAGGTGAACCTTCGGCCCAGTCTGAGGTCCTGAGCACTCTGGAAGAGGTTTTCTTCCAGGATATCTCTGTACTTGGCCGCATTCATCTTTCCTTCAACCAGTCGTCCTGTCCCTGCAGCTGAAAAACACCCCCATAGCATGATGCTGCCACCACCATGTTTCACTGTTGGGATTGCATTGGGCAGGTGATGAGCAGTGCCTGGTTTTCTCCACACATACCGCTTAGAATTAACACCAAAAAGTTCAATCTTGGTCTCATCAGACCAGAGAATCTTATTTCTCATAGTCTGGGAGTCCTTCATGTGTTTTTCATATGTCTTGCACTGAGGAGAGGCTTCAGTCGGGCCGCTCTGCCATAAAGCCCCGACTGGTGGAGGGCTGCAGTGATGGTTGACTTTGTGGAACTTTCTCCCATCTCCCTACTGCATCTCTGGAGCTCACCCACAGTGATCTTTGGGTTCTTCTTCACCTCTCTCACCAAGGCTCTTCTCCCACCATTGCTCAGTTTGGCTGGACAGCCAGGTCTAGGAAGAGTTCTGGTCGTCCCAAACTTCTTCCATTCAAGGATTATGGAGGCCACTGTGCTCTTAGGAACCTTGAGTGCTGCAGAAATTCTTCTGTAACCTTGGCCAGATCTGTTCTTGCCACAATCCTGTCTCTGAGCTCCTTGGGCAGTTCCTTCCACCTCATGATTCTCATTTGCTCTGACAGCACTGTGAGCTGTGAGGTCTCATATAGACAGGTGTGTACAACCATCTCAAGGAGGATCAGAAGAAATGGACAGCATGTGAGTTAAATATGAGTGTCACAGCAAAGGCTCTGAATACTTACGACCATGTGACATTTCAGTTTTTCTCTTTTAATAAATTTGCAAAAATTTCTACATTTCTGTTTTTTTCTGTCAAGATGGAGTGCTGAGTGTGCATTAATGAGAAATAAAATGAACTTTTTTGGTTTTAGCAAATGGCTGCAATGAAACAAAGAGAGAAAAATTTAAAGGGGTCTGAATACTTTCCCTACCCCTGTATATGACTGGAAATGAGGAAACGCAGATTAGGTCACCATGAAGTGGATCAATATCTGTTACAAACCTCCACAGCCACAGGTTTTCCCTTTTGTTAAATCTAATTACATTTGAGATGCATTTTTTTAGACTCCTTTGTCCTTCCTTCATAAACTTTAGAGGCTGCTGCCTTTAAAGCAAAAGCAAAATGCTCTTTCTCAGACAGCTCCTGCCCACAGAAATGTTCCCATCAAGTTCCTGCTGCTCCTGACACAGGGGAAAATGAAATGGCATTTTCTCATGTGGTCTTCATTAGTCTGCATGCTGGTTCAGAAAATGGATCTTTGACCATGAAGAAATAATTTCCTCTCTTTCTCTTTTTTTTTAATTTTTTACTTGACTCAGGGAATTATTTGCATCTTGCTTGTGGACTTTATTAACTTACAAACAGAATTTGCATTCAAAGGGTTAAGGTATTGTGGCAGGCAGGATGTGGACCCAAATTCAGTCTTAAAGTGGACTGAAAATACACACCTTTATTGATGGTTCCTCATGAAATACAAGAAGACATGGGGAAAAAATCCCAAAACAAAACAGGGAGCAAATGAGTCCACAACCAAAGAGCTTGGCAGTGAACAGCGACAATGGCAACAAAGACTCTCTGGGGGTCAGAGATGAAGGAGACCCTCCAGAGGCCAGTGTCAGAGGAGCAGACTGGACACCTCCGGTGGCTCAAACAGGTTCAGGCAGCCCGGGACCCATCGCCTCCGGTTCAAGCTCAGGATTATGTTCAGGCAGAATGGAACCCTGCGACTCCAGCTCCAGACTCTCTGGCTCAGGAGGATGAGGACTTATTGGCTCTGGATTCTCTACGTCAGACAGAGCAGAACCCTCTGGCTTGGGTTCAGGACACTCAGGCAGACTCCAGCGATACAGGCTGGGGCTGCACAGAGCTTGGAGCCACTCCCTCTAGATACTCAGAAGACTCATGGTGTGCAGGTAGCTCTGCTGGCTCTGAAGATTTATGGTTCTGAGGACTGGGGGGCGGTCGGGGCGGTGGGGGGCTGGCTGTTCTGGGTGCCTATGTTGCCTGGGTGGCACCGGGTTGTGCTCTCAGCCTCTGTTGGGTCTTGGCGAGGGCCCCAGGCACTGATGGAGACCTTCCTGCAAGTTTTTGCCTTGGCACAAAGGCATCCACTACTTCTTGGCCTTTGGTGTAGGTTGCAGCCACTTGGGTTTTTATCACCATCCTGTGTAGTGATGTTTGGACTCACCACACTGCCTGGTTTGATTTCTGCTAGTCTCTCTATCCTTGCTTAGGCGTCTGGATGCTGCCTTTCACTGAGGTGCATTTTGCTGGTAACTTTTTCTAAAAAGCAAAAAATTCTCACATATTGAATCAAGTTCACCACTTTTGATTTGGGAAAGATCACACACATGTCCTTACATATGCAGAGATAAGTCCACATATGCACACCCTCGAGCACACACACACACACACACACACACACACACACAAAAAGAGGTTAATGATGTATTAAAAGGATACCGGCCGACAGGTATCTCAGCCTGTAGCTGACTGTATAAATGGTATTTCAGTTTCCTTCCTGTTCCAGCTACATGACCAGAGTACCTGTCAATATTTTTTCTGAGGCCCTTAATAAAAAAATTAATTAAATAATAAAATAATTAAAAAAATTGATAAAAAATTAATAAAATAATTTTAAAAAAGGTATCTCAGGCTGCTCAGCAGGGCACAAAGCCTTCTCCTCTAATGACTGGGGCTTCTTAGCAAAGCCCACTGCTGATTTCAGAGGCTGAAGTAGGGGCCTGGCTGTCCTCACCCTGGCAACATGAGCAGGTGCTGGGACATGCTCGACCCCAGCCACCTTGACCCTGGGAACAGGAACAGGTCCAGGGAAAGACTGAGCCTTGGTCCTCAGCCGGAAAAGTGTGGATTGCCCACTCTGGGTCCCGCCCACTTCTGCACAAATGCAAAAAATCAGTCCTTCATATTTGTTTAATATGTGCATTGAAGGACATATTGTGGTCAAAAATGACTCTAAGATTTCTCAGTGTTACTGCGGGCCAAGGTAATGCCATCCAGATTAAGTATTTGGTTCCACACCATGTTTCTATGATTTGTGGGGCCAAGTACAAGACATTACAGTGATCTCATTGTCATGTTCAAGACACCAATTTGAGACATGCTGCTGGAAGCTGCTAGAAGTAGCCATCAGAAGATGGGTACACTGTGGTCATAAAGGGATGGACATGGTCATCAACAACCCTCAGGTTGTCTGTGGGGTTTAAACAATTCTCAGTTGGTACTAAGGGGCTCGAAGTGTGCCCCACACTATTACACCACCAGCAGCAGCCTGAATGGAGGCAAGGATGGATCCATTCTGACCCTACATCTGAATTTCACAGCAGAAATCAAGACTCATCAGATCAGGCAATATTTTTCCAGTCTTCTGTTGTCCAGGTTTGGTTAGCCCATGTGATCTGTAGCCTCAGTTGCCTGTTCTTAGCTGACAGAAGTGGCACCCACTGCACTTTCCTGCTTTTTTGGACCACTCTTTGTAGGCCTTAGAGACTTAAATCAGCTCGTTTGACACCAACAACCATGCCACGTTTAAAGTAATTTAAATCACCTTTCTAATCCAGTCTTCTTTATTATTATTATTTATTGATTTTCTAATCCATTCTGATGCTCACTTTGAACTTCAGCATGTCTTCTTGACCGTATCTATATGCCTAAATGTACTGACTTACTAACATTTGATTGGCTGATTAGATAATTGCATCAACAAACAGTCAGAAAAGTGTATATGTCTTTGACTTAAATGACTGGAGCATATACACCAAATACTCATAATTTAGATTTTTTTATGTACTTTTCAACAATTTAAAAACATTTTAAAACATAAAATGTGTGACTCATTAGGGACATTTGTTTCCACTCCATCTCATTTAAAGTTAAAGTTTGAAAACCTGTGAAACTGATCCGGAGGTTCTGAGGTCTAAAATTAGAATCTGTTCAAAAGCAGTGAAGTCTTTCTGGTCTGTTTCAAATTAAATACATTTCCATTTCAAAAAAGTGGACTAAGAATAGAACAGTATGAAACAATGACAGATCATTAGTCTGGATAGAATTGAACAATAAACTAATGTACAGTGACATTTGTGAGACATATTTTATCATTTTGCCAGCTCTCAATATAAAGTGCATTATTAACCGAAGTCACAGCTCCACTAAAGTTGATAGACGTGCCCTACTTTGAGACCACACATGAAATTTAAATGACGCCACTAATCTTCTCGCTCCCTTCGTGTTTTGGCTCCTGAGGCTCAGTCGACCCACATTTGTCACTGTCAGCCGTAACCTCAGCTGTGACAGTTTAAAACGTGGCCACAAGTTCAGCCCGAGAAAACTCAGTGACCTCGAGACACCAGCACACTAGGCTGAACTCAGACACTGGTGATGCAGATGAATAAAATATCAAATAATTACATTTTAGGAGTTTTTTTCTTCTAAACTTGAGCAAACCTTGAAAACACATCACGAAAACAAGATGACTGAACAACAGGAATCAAAGAGCTGTTCATTTGCAGCAGGCTTTGTTTTCAAGAGTTACTTGCTTTCTTTTCATTTGTGTCATGTAAAAATAGAGGGCAACAATTTTCTGACTGTATTTTCTCATTTTAAATCAACTCTGCTGTCCTCTGCAGGTGACAGAAATGGAGCAGTGACCCACACCTAACACACAAATTATTTGACAAAAGGGTGCAGCCATCTGAAGAGGACATGACCTCAGTCAGATGTGATGCAAACTAAACAATAATGAGACACCATCAATTAACACAGACCTGCCATGGGAAGAAAATATTTTCCTGCACCAACAACAAGGAAGTCTGTCAACTGAACCGTAGAGACAAACAGACAATATGTTTTCTGAACGATAGAAGATCTGTCAGACAAAATACACCACACCAGCTTCACAGTGGTAAAGCCAGCTGAGGTCATTTAGAACCAATGTTGTCGGGTTCATGTCAGAGGGTGTGATGATGATAATAATAATAATAATGCAGACTTATGTAGCACTTTTCACGGTATTCAAAGCGCTTTACAATTCTGTGCACTATTCATTCACACCTCAATCATACTTGGTGGTGGTAAACTACTAATGTAGCCACAGCTGCCCTGAGGCAGTCTGACAGAAGCGTGGCTGCCAATTCACACCTACTGCCCCTCCAACCACATTCGCACTTAGGCAATGTGGGTTAAGTGATTTGCCCAGGGACACAATGGCAGCACTCAAACCCACGACCCTCCAGTTGCAAGGTGAGCACCTACCCACTGCGCCACCGCCACCCAAGCATTTAACAACCGTATATCTGTCAGATACACTGTAATGAAAAAGTATTTGTGCCCTTCCTGTTTTCTTAGCTTTGGGGTGGCTGTACCTCAGGAGGTAGAGCAGGTCCTTGCCCAAGGATACTTTGGCATGCAGATCCCTGGGCAAGATGGGTGGCACAGCCAGTTGTTAGGTTTATGGGGCAGTGACTTTCTCACACAGGGCAGGTAGGTTTGGATAGCTTTTTTCCATCAATGAATGAAATCATCATTTAAAAACTGTATTTGGTATTTACTCAGGTCATCTTTGTCTAATATTAGATTTTTTTGATGATCTTAATCATGTGACAAATGTGCAAAAAACTAAGAAAACAGGAAGGAGGCAAAACTTTTTCATTGTGCTATAGATGGGTGTAGAAAAGAGTTCATCAGTT
Source organism: Pterophyllum scalare (assembly GCA_024447675.2). NCBI lineage: Eukaryota > Metazoa > Chordata > Actinopteri > Cichliformes > Cichlidae > Pterophyllum > Pterophyllum scalare. The sequence continues at coordinate 12,635 of JAMQGT020012228.1, read as the reverse complement.
CAGATTTGGACATTTTGCAGCCCCCTGTTGGTGTTTCGGAGATAAAAATCACAAAAGAAAAACGCTCTGACAGCACAAACGCAGTCCAGAGGTCCAGCTCAGGGACTAAAGTCCCAAAATCTCCAGTTCCTCTAATGTCTGCTCGAGGCTCCAAAAGGCAGTACCCATAGACTCCCTGTTTAAGTTGTATTCTGTATTCTTTAGTCAGATTCCCCTTATCTGTTACTGTAACAACTATTAATCCTGGGGTTCACAGATAAAAACACGCTTACACACAAAAATCAATAAGCTGAAGAAAGCTACACACCAAATTAAAAAAACAACTAGTTCCTTTAACTTATACAACAAACAATCACACAGATCATAAAACACTTAAAAATATTACAAATGCTTTTAATAAGTAAATGCCATCTGTGACAGTACGACAAGATTTAAGATGACATCAACAATCAACAATCCTCCCCGATGAATAACACACAGGAATCATAACAGTGTCTCTCATTAGTATATGTCAGCTGAGATTACAAGTATGTAGGCCTTCAATACACGAATGTTTCTTATGTAAGAAACCAGATTACATGCCCCCCTATCCTTCACCCTCCTCCATGACAGCCTGGCATGCATCCCGTCCACATTGTCCCTCAATGGGACACTGCAGAGCAGGATAGGCAGCTCCATTTTTAATGAGCTGGATCTTACTAAAATCATGTTTTAAAGCATCAGACCAAATAACTGAGAAATAAACAATGTGGGACAAAACCAGAGATTATAATACTTGTTTAACTGTTGTCTCTGAAAATAACAACACATACTTTCTTCTCATTTTAGCTGCAATATGAATTGAGTGTGACAGTCTATGGTAAAACTTAACAACTTGGCCTCTTTTACCTCATCAGTAGCTTCCCTTGCAAAGAAAAATGCAGTTGTCGATCTGTCCTGAGCCTGCCTGGAGCTGAGCACCACACTCTTAGATTTTTGAGACATTTAGCATTAGCCTGTTTTCAGAAACCCATCGAGAGATGAATATCAGCTCATCTTCAACTGTCAACAGATACATAGAGTGTACTATCAGCTGCATACATAGCAACATGCATATTTTTTTGACACACACAGCAGGTTATTTGTAAATATGGAGTACAGCAGAGGCCCTAAACAGCTACCCTGAGGAATCCCACACTGTAATGATTTAAAGTTCAATGGTGAGCCATTTTCAAGCACACTGCTGTGTGTTGGATAGATAACTCTTTACCCAGTTAGTGGCTGGTACTTTGAATTCATATGCGATCAGTTTCAGTAATAATAGCTCATGATCTATGAGATCAAAATCTGCACTAAATTCTAATAGAAAAGTGCCAGTTAATAACCTTTTCTCAAATTATTTAATCAGTCATCTTGTAATTGTGTTAAAGAAGTACATGTTGAATGACCCACCTTAAATACATGTTGTAAGTCTGAGTTAATATTGTTTATAGTGACTGTTTGAACACAATCTCAGAAACAGAAACAGCCTTCGTAAGTTTACTCAAAAGAGGCAAAATCCTAATCAGGTGACTATTTGGTCCAGTAGGTGGATCCTTACATGACCTCTGGAACGTGTTTATGATATTGGAGCTTTTTGGAAAATTTTTAATGTGAATATCTGGCAATTAATATGGTATTTGTATTAATATGGCATGTGCATGTGATTAGCAGCACCTGGCTGCTATTTACCCTCTTAATTCCCATGGAATCAGTGTGCATTTTACCTCAACTTATTATAAAGATTCAGTCGCTTTTCTTTTTGCTCAAATTTCAGAAAACTCTTAAGACTGATGCACTTTAAGTGACCTGCTCTCATGTTCACCATCAATATTTACAGTTTTCATAACACAATTCTTGTTTGTCGGTTTCCTAAAAAACATCTGTTGTATGGTTTTTACTTTACAATATAAAGCGCCTTGAAATGACTGTGACTTGGCGCTATAGAAATTGAATTTGTATGTAATATTCAATATAAACAAAGTTTATTGTTTATATGTGATGACAGCTATAGAAGCAGCAGGTCAGCAGGGATGTTCCTGTGGGCTGTTAAGAAACAGAAGTGTTTGTCCCCTCGCCCGAGGGAGGTGTGTTTCGTGTGTGTGTGTGTGTGTGTGTGTCTTCTGGTACTTGAACATTTTCATTTTAAACTTTTTGGTTCCTGTTTTGATGTTTATCAGTCTGGTGATCTGTAAGTCTTGTTGATGCTTTTCTGTTGGCCTGCAGAGCTGTTTATCCATGCAGACTGCTTCGGCATGGGTTGCACACTTTTAGCGATATCAGGTGTGGAGATGTCAAGCTTCTCTTGAATATAACTGAACCAAATGGCACCCACATTACACTGCTTAAAGCACTATAAATAAATCTCACAGTTTCTTGCAACCAAAATTTGGTTGGTGCCAATACACAGCTGAATAAAATCAAGGAGAATCAAGAAGAATTTTATTGTAATTATATGTCAAGACATACAATGAAATTGCGTTCCAGAACACTCATCCAAGAGGACAGACAAAACTAACAAAAAAGGGGAGATAAGTGTCTGCGGCCGCTGCTCCAAGGGCGCCACCGATTTAAGCAGGAAAGGAAAAACAACACAACAGGATAGTTAGGTTAAAAAAAAAATCATCTTGTACTATGCTCATTATGAGCACAGTACCAGGTTCCAAACAAAACACCTCAACAAAGCTACCATGACCTGGATGACTGAGAACCCTACAGGGCACATTTGCCCTCTTTTGATTTCTTACTTTTTGCATATTTGTCACAATTGCATGTTTCAAGTCATCAAACACATTTTAATATTACACAAAGATAACCCAAGTAAAAATGCAAAACGCAGTTTTTTAAATGATTTTCTTTCATTAAGGGAACAAAGCTATTCAAACCTGCCTGCCCTGTGTGAGAAAATCATCACCCCTAAACCTGATACCGAGCTGCCTCTGCAGCAAGAACTGCAGTCAGGTGTTTGTGATACCTGGCAGTGAGTGTTTCACAGCGCTGTGGAGGAACTGTGGCCCACTCTGCTCTGCAGAATTGAATTCAGCCACATTGGAGGGGTTTCCAGCTCAAATGGCCTGTTTAATGACAAAGCACCTCAAAGTCAGACAACATTACAAACTGTTTTTTAAATTAGTTACATTTATGTTCTGTTACATTTAATAACATGAAACAAATTATTTTGACTATAAGTCCGTTTATTTGCATTGTTGTGTAAGTTGTAGAAAAGTCTCCATGTGTCGTGGTGTTTGATCCTTGTTTAATTTTTTTGACTGCTGGTTTCTCCTTGGGTTTTTCTTTGCCTTTCCGGTGCTTCAAGTTTGGGATTTGAGTTTTATCAGTTTCAGTTTTTAGTGCCTGTTTGGTTTGCTGGACTATTCTAGTTGTTAAATGTTGGTTTCACTGATTTTATTGTAACGTAAGTTCCTGTTTTGATTTTTTTTTTTCTTTGCAGGTCCCTCAGTGTTCCCCTACCTCTGTTATGTTTAGTCTGGTCTTCTTCTCTCTGTCTTTTCTTGCTCATTGTCAACCATCACTTCCACTGTTTGTCTGGTTGAACTGGTTAATAAACGCCACCATTTCCCTTTATTGTTGCACCTACTCTCACTTAAAATCCTTTGAAAGATTCTTTGATGCCAGACATCATGATCTGCCCATAAAAGCCATTAGAGATGTTTTCCCTTTGTGATTCTTCTCATTTGAACCTTTAGCTTATAGTCAGTCAGGGTCTGACTAAAGTGAGGGAAACATGAATGCAATTAAGGGAAGATGTGGACAAAGACTGAAGATAAATGGGTTCATCAGGAAAAGTAGATTACAACAATAAATCAGTCGCTGCAGGACAGGAGCCAGTTTTCTTTGTTTGTTTGTTTTTTTGCTCTCCGTTAACACAATTACAAGGACACAACAAACTTCCAAACTTTTGTGTTGCTTTAAAGGGTGTACACTCTGCAAACCAAGTGAAGTGTACACAGTACACACATGTGACTGTAGCGCTGCTGCAGTTCATATCAAAAAATAACTTCACATCTTCAGAAGGTGTATTGAAATATTCACAGCACAAACAATACAGTGGATTTTTAAAAGGAGAACTTATGCGGAGGATGCACTCAGGGAGAAGTCTGGCCCTCCTGGAGCGTTCTCTGTTTGATCGCTGCAGCAGCTGCACAGTTTGATACCCGTCAGTGCTGTGATCCACTGACAGTCAAGTTTATCAGCACAACACTAAAGACTTCACTGAATTCATGTGGAAAAGCGACTGAGGTAATAAAGAACAGGAAATTGCTTTGGAAGCAAGTGTTACATAAACATCAGTCATTCATCATTTCACTCCTTTGTTAAGATTGAACACACAGTTTCCCACAAGACTGGTACTAAAACAAAAAGTAGCCTTAAAAGTGAGGCGGTTGGCTACAAACCAAAAGGTCAGTCACCTGATCCCTGGCCCCTCCGGTCGGCAGAGAGATGGTTTATTTGAAGAGTTTCAGTTGGGATTTAGAGTTTTTCTGGAGCACAGAAACAGCATTAGTGAAGGTTACTAAACTGCTCACAAAGCAGACGCATCTCTGTGCTTGTCCTTAGTGAAAGATCAGGGAAAACAGATGCAAATACTTGACAGGTTTTTTGGAGGAAGTCTCCCAAAGCCCACAAATACAGTGAGGTCCATATGTTTTTGGACAGTGAAACACTTTTGCCTCCAAATTTACTTGATTTTAATGTGTACCACACTATCAGATTGTGGTCAACTATGATACAGTTTCTCTTTTTCACCTCACTTCATATTTGCTAGTAAAACTAAAGTATTTCATTCACATCCGATTGTATAAAAATCACATTTTAACATGATTTTTATCATTTACTGTAACACCATTCTATTGTCTAATGTTAAAGTAATTATATATATAGTTTTCTACAGGTTGCAAAGACCTGGCAGTCGCAGACGCAGGCGAGAAAGTGGCCTTTAGCTGGAGTTGAGTGACACAGATAGCTCCAGTTGCGTAGGCTGGGGTTGCAGTGCAGGGTGCACAGCTGTCTCATCCTCCGACGACTGGCGCTGTTTTGGGGATTACTCAGAAAGTTCTGGCAGGTTGCTTGGAAGACTCTGGCAGCCAAAGAGTCGGTGCAGCAGACACTGACGGCTGAGGTGACCATAAAGGCTCCGATGCTGCTACAGGTGGTTCTGAAGATGCAGCAGATGCAGCTGACTGTGAAGGCGCTTGCTGTCCGGGTGACAGGAACTGCTTTGGAATTCCCACTGCTTCTCCCAGAGGCTGAAGTCTTGGATCAATCTTTGCAACCCCCACCTGCGGAACAGGTACAGGTGTAGAAGTGGGCTGCACAATGGTAATGCAGACAGTGGTGAAGACTGCTGAAAAGATCATTAGGACTCCACTGCCTTCGCTGCAGAAATCTACTCTGTAGAGTCCACAGAACAGCTGCCTCCATCCTCAAAGACTCTACCCACCCCAGCACGGACTGTTCACCCTCAGGCTGGAGGTGCAGGTCCATCTACCTCAGTTTGCAACTTCACCGTCTACATTTCACAATCTGCACACACACTGCTGTTTACTGCACACACAACTGAAGTAGCATACTAAATTGCATAAATATTGTATGTACGCAGCCTGTTGCAGCTCAGATTCATTATTCATATTATATTTTTCATCTGTTGTTTTTAGAATTATTTTTGCATGTGTGTGTGTGTGTGTGTTTAAATATTATTTTTTCTATTTACCTATCTTACATGTATTTTTTCCTCTGTACAGGGAAGCATGCTTCTTTACTCTGCATATGACAATAAACTTGGAAACTTTGAACTTTGAAACTTGCAGTAAGAGAGGAGACACAGCATCTGGTGATGCTGATGGCAGTCAGTGACTGCAAAGGATTTTCATCCAAGTTCTGAAAATTGTCCCTCTATTTAAAAGTATGCTAGTTTTGGAATCATAGCCATTTTTATGCATAATCCCCCATTTCCAAAAACTCAAAAGGAATCAGACAAACAGTTAATGCAATACTTGTGTTAAACCCTTTGTATTAAAGCTGAATTTCATCTTGGTGGCTTGATTTAAAATCAAGAGGCAAAACAGAGGCAGAACTACATAAAACACCTCATTGTGCTAACACTGGCTACAACAGAGAACACACCGAATCAAGCTCTTCACTGAGACGCAGTGTCACAAGTACACAAGTAAGGGTAAAAAAGGTGATAGGAAAACAAATTGTGAAAAACTAAAGGCAATAATATATATTAAGTAAATAATAAATCTATAATAATAAATAATGTGTGATTTTTTATCAACATTAAAATGCAAACATGTTGTGGTGGTAGTTCCTCAGCATGTACTCTCCAAGTTGGTTATACATTCAATGATGCTTTGACTCAGTCACCATGGAAGCATTCGTGCTTGATGCTTCTGAGGACCCTTCATCAGCACCCCTCCCTGACCCTCTTCCTTCTCAATGTTCCACTCTAACTGCACCAAATTGTCCTTTGAGACTCACACTTAGACAACTTAGAGTTTTCACTTTAATATTCTAGGATCTCTACCTTATGATATAAAGCACCTTTAGACAATTGTTCTTGTGAACGGGTGCAATATAAGTAAAAGTGAACTGAATTAACCAAAACCAAATGCCTAAAATATGGTTTTAGTGACTTTTGGATTTACCTGAATTCCAGCACAGAGAATGCCTCTTCCTTATCCTGATGCTTCTTTCAGTCCTGAAATCATTAATAAATGCCAGCTACTCCATAGGCACAGAGCCAAGCATGCCCACGCTTCAACAGATGCACCACCATGTCTGATAGATGAGCATTTCCTCCACACTTTCCTCTATCCATCATTTTGATAGAGGCAGTTTTTTTCTTCAGTGTTCCAGCGAACTGAAGCTTTCTGCTTTTATCATTTCCAGGACTTTGCAGCTCGTTGTGAATCCTTTTTAAGAAGGTGCAGAATTAGCCAAGTGCACAGTGCAATCCACATTCAACTGTTCACTCAGAATTCTTTTCCTGCGACAGGCAGCATTTTCCAAACTGACAACATTTTAGGCTCTTCAGCTCTTTTATCCAGGAACACGTCTTCTGTGAGTTTCTATTTCAGTTATCATAGAAACAAGGCACTGCTACATCAGGATCAGAGCTTAATGGATTCTCTTTATTAAAAAGAAAAAACCTTCAAACAGTGAAAATTTACCCTCAAGGTTTGCATACTTTTGCCATTCACATAAATGTAGTGCTGGATTTTCCTCCATAAATAAGGACTTAAGTATGATATTTTTGTCTCATTTTTTAAATTGCATCCTCCATTTTTACTTTTTGTGTGTGTGTGAAAATTAGAGGATATTATAGGTCATATTGTTGTGGAAAAAATAAGTTGAGCCCTGAAACCAAACTGATTTTATGATGATTTATTGAGAGTAAGAAAATAACCTAGAAAGATGTTTATCTACTTTGCACACTTGGTCTTTGTACTAGAAAATTACAGTTACATACCATTAGAATTGAAACACAAATTTTCCATCACATTTCCACCCTTTTGATTATTTTTAATGATTTTATAAAATTTGTTTGTAATAGTAATTCAGTGATGATAATAAAAAAGATAAAAAGTCAAAACCAAAAAAACATCCGTGCTTACACAACTGGGGTTTAAGTAAACACATCATAAATTGGAAGGTGAAATAGCCTTAGCTGTTTAATGAAACATAGGCATCATGATGATCCTACCTCTGAAGAAAATTTGAAATTTACACATCATTTTGCTCATAGTCTACAGTCTCCACATCATCATAATCATGATGGGGAGGCGTCCAGTTAGGTACCAGGTTTACTTCCAGCTGTTCCCCCATTAGCGGCTGTTGCTCGGGTAAGGAAGTCATTTGATGTGAGACAGATTTATCAATGGTTCTAATAATCAGGCTCCTACTGCAGGGGATGACACAGCATCCACACAGTGATATGAGAGCTAAAGCTCCAATGACTCCTGTCATGAGTGACAAGAACAAATCTTTCCATTTTCCAAAAATTCCATCAAACCACTCAAACAGAGAAGTTTCTGTGCCTGCATCGTCTTTAAGTTCATAAGCCAGTGTTTCCAATTTAGTGAGAGCTTCTGTAAATGAGCCATCAGCTGCAGTATTGTTAGGAATCAATGTACAACATGCATCACCAAACATCACACAAATAATTGTCATAATTAAAAAACACACTGAGCCTCTCAGCCCATACCATCCTAACTGTTTCAGCAGGTGTCTGCGTTCCATCGCTGATCCCTCGTGGGTGACACAGAGTCTCACTCTGCACGTCACTTCGTTGGAGCTTGGCACGCTTCTGTTGGAGGAGGGCGCTTCTTCACCCCTCACGCTTACCTTTGGTTCCAACGCAGCTGCAGGTTGAAGGTCAGAGCACGTCGTACACCCTTGTTGTCTTCCTCAGCGTTAACGTGGAAAATCTTTCTAACCCAGTGGATTATTCCTGTGGTTCTGGGATCCTCTTGCAATGACTGGCATGGACCCAAGTTGCACAACCCCCGACCTTAACTGCTGTCTGTGTTGTCAGTGGTACCTGGATTGGTCCCTGCCAACGTTTTTGCTTCCAGCTGGTTCTCCGGAAATCTTTGATCAGCACCCAGTCTCCCGGTCTGAGAGGGTGTAGGTTAGTTTGGGCGGGTTGTGGAAGGGCTACTTTAACCTGCTTATGGAGAGAGGTCAGAGCAGATGAGAGATTTATACAGTAGCGTAACATTTCATCCTCACAGTGTTCTGTGGTCGGAGGAGGATGTCCTCTGGGTCCTATCCCTGTATTTGGTAGACGTCCAAACAAGATTTCAAAAGGACTGAGGCCATATTTGACTCTTATTCTTGTCCTCATGTGCATTAACACGAGGGGTAAGGCTTTTAGCCAGCTGAGTCCTGTTTCTGCACAACATTTGCTTAGTTTGCTCTTTATAAAAGCATTCTTTTTTTCTACTGCCCCAGCACTAGCTGGATGATAGGCACAATGATGTCTGATGTCTATTCCAAGGTAGTCGCTCACCTGTTTTAAAGCTGTGCTGACAAAAGCTGCTCCATTGTCGCTGCTGAGCTTACCTGGAATTCCCCACATTGGGATGATTTCTCGCAGCAAGGCTTTGGCCACTGCGCCTGCATCTTGTTTGCTAGAAGGAAAAACTTCTACCCATGTCGAGAACATGTCCACGATCACCAAGCAATACTTTTTACCTTCACATGGTGTGAGTTCTATGAAGCCTGTAGATGTTCAAAAGGCCTATCTGGGGGTGGATGTGCTGCCAGTGAAGTCTGAATGCCTCTGCCTACATTATTAGTCGCACAGATCATACAACACTTACAAAATTTTTGGGAGTAAATTTGGAATCCCTTTGTGAACCAGTGTTGCTGCATTTGTTGTACCATCCCTCCTTTTGACACATGGTCCCTCCCATGTGTCAACTTAGCATAATGTGGGAAAAAATGTTTGGGGAGACATGGTTTGTTATCGGGACCATACCAAACCTCACCTGTTATGTAAGCCCCTGCTGTTTTCCATACCCGTTCCTCCTCTGGGGTAGCCATGCTCTGGATAGCCTGTAAATCTGTGTTAGGAGATGGAGTTAGTGTGGTTTTAAAGTTAATGCTGTGGTCTGGTTTCATCTTCTGTTTAGCTGCTGACTTTGCTGCTGCATCGGCTCTGGAGTTGCCTAGAGAAACAGAGTCTTTAGAGTTAGTGTGAGCGTCACATTTACAAACAGCTATGGTTTTGGGGAGTAATAAGGCATCTAGCAATGCAGCCACTAGTTTGTGATGTGCAATGGGTTTCCCTGCAGCAGTCAGGAACTGCCGTTGTTTCCACAATGTGCCAAAATCATGCACCACTCCATAGGCATATCTGGAATCAGTGTAAACAGTGATTGTTTGGTCCTTAGCAATTTCACATGCCTTTGTTAGCACCACAAGTTCTGCTGCTTGAGCTGAGAGGTGAGATGGTAATGAACCAGAAGCTAGAATTTCATGTTCTGTAACCACTGCATAGCCTACTTGATTTTTACCAGTGTCTGGGTTGCGTGATGCCGAACCATCCACAAAGACCACCAGATCAGAGTTAGTCAGCGGTGCATCCTGTAGGTCAGGCCTGGGAGAACAGATTTCAGAAATAGCTGCTATGCAATCATGAGGTTCACCATCTGCTTCTGTGGGGAGAAGTGAAGCTGGGTTTAGCACAGTGCATCTTTTAACTGTTACATTTGGCATCTCCAGTAATACCGTGTGGTACCTTAACCAACGAGCAGCTGATAAATGTGTTGGTTTTTGCTCTGTGAGGATCAGTGATACAGAATGTGGTACCAAGAGGGTTAGGTCAGAGTAGCCCACAAGGTCACGTGAAGCTAGAAGTGCCTTTTCAGCTGCTGCTACTGCTCGCAGGCAAAGAGGGAGGCCTGCTGCTACTGAGTCCAGTTTGGATGAGAAATATGCCGCTGGTCTTTGTCGCCCTCCATGCTCCTGCAATAAAACAGATGTCATGTATCCACCCTTTTCGTCCACTGTCTGGGTGAATGGTTTATCAGGATTTGGTAATCCTAAAGTGGTGCAGTCTGCAGGTCAGTTTGAAGTCAGTGAAGCTTGTCAGCATCTTCAGTCCACTCTAGTCTGTCATGTGCAGTCAGTCCCCTCCCATATATCATTGCTGCCAGTGGAGCTCTCGCGCAGCATAGTAGTATCCACTGACGGCAATATGACGTCAGCCAAGGCTCATCATTGTTTCTTTGTTTGTGGTTTTGGAATGATTGAATCGCAGCACCGTCCCGAGATCACGTGTCCCGATAGGTAACTTCTCCAACCACTGTAATTTGGAGAGGCTCACCTTGTGACCGTTTTCAGCGAGGTATTTTAACAACTCTTTTGTGTCTGACTCGCAGGCCTGCTTAGAAGGGGAACAGATCAGCAAATCATAAACGTATTGCAACAATGTGGAACCCTCTGGAGGGAGAAAACCTGACAGGTTTTCTTTCAGTGCACTGTTGAAAACTGTGGGGGCCTCATTTAGGCCCATGGGGCAACGTGTCCAAGTGTAACTTTTCCCTTGGAAAGAGAAAGCAAACCAAAACTGGCTGCAGGATCAACCTTTATACTGAAAAATGCATTAGCCAGATCAATCACAGAAAAGTATTTGCTTTCTGGTGGAACTTGTGCCAATATGGTGTGGGGGTTGGGACCTTCAGGTGTCCTGGCGTGTACTGCTGCATTCACTGCTTGAAGATCTTGCACAAAGCGCCGTTCTTCAGGCTGCTCTTTCTCCCTTATTTTTTTACAGGAAATACTGGTGTGCGGACTGGGCTGTCCTCACAGGGGATGATTACTCCTGCCTTCACTAAAGAGTTAAACACAGGAGTAATACCCTTAACAGCTTCTGGCTTTAATGGATCCTGATGCTTACATGGTCTGACGTCAGACTGAGGAGTCACCACCAAAGGAGGGGCACCTTTCATTTCCCCCACATCATATTTACTGGCTGCCCACAAGTGCTCCGGGATATCACGCACTTCTGGAGAATCTGGGGTCAGCTGGCATGGTTCCACCTGCTGGACGTAAAGACAAGTTTTTGTTAGCAACTGCACAGTCCTTGTAACGCAAACAATCGCTGTCAGGTGCTTCTTAAACACCCCATTGCAGTGTTTTACCCCTGGAGTGTCAGTTTCTTCCCATTGTTTATACTGTTGCACTCGTTTTAGCCATGGCCCCAAATCCTGCCAATCATCTTGCTCAGCTTTTGAAAGAGAAACATGTGGAGTGCTGTCATGGATTCTGTGAAAACTGTTTTGTTCATCTGTGAGAATAATTTTAGCTGCACATCTATCTTTTGTCCAAAACACACTGTCTATTCGTACCCTTTCAGTGTTTTGCCTCTCTCTGTACCATTTTTCCTCAAACTGCTCATCAGCTCCCTCAAGCACGTGTGCTGTTACATGTAACGAGTCTGCTGCCCTGTAATCAGATGTGTGTGTGTGTTGTTGCGCAAGCTTTACCAGCTCATCACAAACAGGAAACACAGCAGTCTGTTGGAGTCTCCACTCATATGCATACAGCGGCAGATCTGAGTCATATTTAACCATTTGCAACATTCTGCTCACCCGTGTGATGATCAAGCCATCTTTCCCTGACACAATGACAATCCCAAGTTTACACATTAAATCTCGACCCAGCAAGTTGACAGGACAGCATGGTGACAGCAGGAACGCATGTTTGAAGAACCCACTTTCAACATCTTCACATTGCAAATCCTTCGTGTATTGTTCAATTATTGGAAAACCTCCTGCTCCTACAGTTTTAATATATCTACCACTAAGTTTTGGTGTTGGGTTTAAATCTGCTTGTCTGATCACTGATTCAGCAGCACCGGAGTCTACCAGAAACTCAACCTGCTGTCCTGCAACCTGGAGAGTTAGTTGTGGCAAGCGTTTGTAAGCAGTGGATGAGCTTAGCATTTGGTAAAAGGTGTGTCTGTTAGGCCTTTCAGCTTTAGCAGTGATGTGAGATATGGCCATGTTTATGAGTGTAAGCTGCTCTTCATTGCGTGTGTGTGTGTGCTCGTTTTTATTGCATGTGTGTGTGTGTGTATCTTGTTT
>JAMQGT020012227.1:162500-177057 GCA_024447675.2 Pterophyllum scalare | reverse complement strand
CTGTAATTAGAGTAAATATTCTTCTGGTATAACAGCGGTATTGCCTCACCAATCCGGCAGCGATTAGCTCTGTGTTTTTCTGCAGGGCTGCTTATTCATTCCCGGCCCCTCTCCATCTCTCGTTCTGCTGTTTTTCTGTCTTGATCATTGCCTTTGCCTCTTCCTCACTCTTTCCCTCTCCCGCACTCAATTTACGTCTTCGTCTCTCCCCACCTCTCCCTCCCTCTCTCTCTCTTCCTGTTTCCTCACAGCAGCAGTGGAGCACCACGAGCTGTGACAGAATCACAGTGTCTGCCCATGCTCCAGACACCTCCCAAGTTCATTATATCTGTACACAGAGGCCATCTCTTGTAGCCCTTCATACCGCCTATGTCCCAACCAAATGCAATGTGACAGCGCCGCCACAGCCCTCATTTACAGCCATCACAGGACAGATTTCCCCTTCCCAGGCTCCCGTCTGCAGCCTGATAGATGGTACCCCTGCTTTTCTTCTTGCGCATGCATGTGCGAGTGTTATTTTGCGCGGGCGTGCAATTGTGTGTGCTTTTAGGTTCCCTCCATTCATCTGTGTCTGCACGTGTGTTTGTCTTTGGAGCAGGTCTAACTTAGAACAGCAACATTTCCCCTGTCAGTAGTGATCCCTGAAACAATGTGTTATGATATTACTGGGCTTTGTTTCCACTTACTCACACACAGTATATTTTTTATATCTAATGCACTCTGCATACCTTGTTCTGATTTTGTGCTTAACTTTCAGAGCACTGCTCAGTTTTTTAAGTGCATACTTTGTGTAAGACCTTCCATTCCTGTGGCGTGCTTATTGGAGCACCCTTGGGGCAGGCACATCTTTAGTCCGGGGGAAATGCTGCAGCACACTTCAGGCCGGTGCACACACTTTTCTGATATCTTGTCTTCTCTTCCCTCTGAATTTTAGACTTGGAGTGGCCGCCCCGGGCATTAGTTCTGTGTCATACTGGGAAGGTCAAAAACAGACACACCGCACACACTCGCAGATTTCACATATCTCCATCAGCCCTCAGAGAATCAGATTGTTTTACGGGAAATCATGTCACGGGTCAAATGATTGAATTATTAATGGAAGTGCGGTGCAATAACAATCGGCCCTTGTCTATTATGATTCCAACGTGATATTCACAGGCCCCTCAGCCTGACTTACTATGTTACAATCCAAATCCAATAATGCCGACTCGGCAGAAGAATGTTTCCCCTTCCTCCTCCTGCTATTGTTTCATCAGTCGAAGAGCATCTTTAGTCTGTTGAATCCACAGGCACGACTACTTCCAAGTCTCTCGAACCATATCGACTGCCGTGCCACGTTTTCAAGGTTAAAGCAATACATTTTCATCAAAGGAGTCATGGTAAAGTAATCTACAATCATAAGAGTCTTTCACAATATGCAGCTCTATGAAATGTTTTTGTGCATATGCTGCATCTAATACAGTGGGAGTGTGTGTAATCTAGCATTCTTTCAAAAACTCTCATTTTTGTACCTTTTTACGGTGCCAAATTTGGGTTTTGTTTCTGCGCATAGCTGGAAATCAACCAAGCAAATCTAAGGCCTATTCATGATTCCCATTATGGAAATGAAGGCAGACAATTCAATATTCCCACATTTGCATCTGTAAAGATCCACACTCTGAGAGGTACAAGTATTTTAACCTAATTTGAAGCACAAGAGATTCAATTGAAAGCAATATGTTGGTTTATGATGTTTTGAGAGCAGCTCGGTACAACTAGAAGCACTTCTTTTCTTTTCCCTCAGGCCTGCTTCTCACAGAGCCGGTATGGAAATGCATGTTCACGTAGGGGAGGAAAAAAAAAATCCTGGTGATGGATTCTTGACCTCGACTCAGGAGGATTTCTCGGGTCTGTTTTGAGAATGACCGTAAAGCAACGCGGGGGAAAGAGACGTCAGGTCAACCCTTTCGCATTTATTATCTGCCAGTGCCAGAAAACACAACTCTTTTAGACATCCTAAACATAGCGCACTGGACACATGGGCTGACAACTTCACTTAGGCAAAGGAAATCAAACAGGCTTGTTAATGCAGCTGTTGAAAACAGTCCCATTAGGAGCAGTCACTCCCATGCTTTGTTTTTTAATCATTTGTACTTGCCTTTTCATCATCTCTCCCTATTGGGTATGGCTGTTTAAAAAAAGAAAAGAAAAGAAAAAGAAGTGTAAAAAAAAAAAGGGATGAAACATGTTCCCAAACATTTCACAAAAACATCTCTTCCTCTTATGGTTCGGAAAGGATATCACAGAGAATAATACAAGAAAAGAAAAAGAAAAGTTGTAATAGGTTCCTTGGTTTCATGTTCCTGAATGAAGGCGCAGGCATGTCTAGCTTAATCAAGCTCGTTTGTGTCATTATGCATTCTCATTACAGACTAACAGAAGTTTCCCATCTGGAGAAGCAATGTCGCTGTTTACAGTCCTCTCTTCCTCCCTTCTCCTCCCATTTCAAACCCCATAGACATTCTCTGAGGCCTAAATGAGCCTGAAGACAAAAAGAGCACTGTGTAGTATTACACAGTTCTGTGTAGAAATTAGCTTTTTCCCTCATTATGTTCCTCATTTTATGGGAATAGAAAACAAAAGAAGACATATGTAATTACAGCATGAGCAAAGCATAAACATGCCATATACATTGAGGCTATGCTGTCGGCAGCAGGCTAATTGTAACTTTCCCCTTCTCCTTCAGTGCCTGAGTTATATGAGACACAAGAAACATGCATATGTGCTTACCGACGAGCACACGCCCACACATGTGAACCCATGCTGTGTGCGCGCACCCGACTGAGCTTCACTTTCAGTTTCTCAAAAAGGGGGACATTTCTCAAGGTTGTTTACGGTCTTCATTGCTTTATAGAGAGAGGCACATGGCTTTAATGAGGAGAAGTGATACTGCGGCTATTTTGTCAAGCACATGACAGTCGTATAGTTATATCATCTGCACTTTGCTCCAAAAAAAAAAAAAAAAAGGATTCTGAGGCAAGCAACATTTTTTTTAATGCATACAGCATTTGAGATTGCGACAGGCCGTGTGTTAAAACTACTGTAAAGAACTTGCCAGTCACAGCCTTAAAGTCTCCTCAGGCAGTTAAAACCACAACACTACAACCATGAATGGCATCCCAGCCTTGGTCTACACACACACATCATTCCACACATTACTCCCTTCAGCTCCTCTTTTGATGTGTCAGAGAGAGAACTAGCCACTGTTCCATAGTTGTTTTTTTTTTTATTGCTCACACAGCAATGTGTGTGTACATATATGACTGTGTGTGTGTGTGTGTGTGAGAGAGCAGCAATGTGTTTGCTCTTCAAAGGCAGCAAAGGGGGTGCGCTACTTAAGGCCTATTAAACCTGGAGCTCTGCTCATTGTTGCTGGGAGAGAGAGCACTGCGTGCTGAGGCAGACAAAACGGCGAAGGCATACCTTTGAACTGGAATCATGTGGGAGCTCACATTTTCACAAGTGCTGCAGAACAGAAAACAATGTTTTGGAGAGTCCCCTGATATGTGTGGTTTTTTTTTTTTCTTTTTCTGCTAAGGGCCAGCTAACAGAGAATCTGTTATGGCTTTGCCCTGACGGTGTGATATTACAAGCTCGCAGTACATAATCCAACATACTGCAAGTTATTAAAATATGACCATAGCAGCTCCCCGAGGCTACATAAACTCTCTCTCTCTCTCTCTCTCTCTCTCTCTCTCTCTCTTGCTCTCTCTCTCTCTCACACACACACACACACACACACACTGGTACACATTCCTGTGGCACACATGGGAATGCACTGTCCATACTTCTCTCGCACTCTCTTTCTCTAAAAGCACATTCTGTAGACCCAAGCTGCGCTGTGGCTCAGCGGCTGTTGGCACTGTTGCCTCACAGCACATCAGCCCTGGATTTGAACCTAGCGCTTTGTGCAGGATTCATCTGGGGACTCCATTTCGACCGCAGTTAAACCATGCCGAGATCAATATTCTCTCTAAAATCCCTTAACCAAGGTACTGGCTTACAGCTGGAGTTTTGCATTTCATGGTGACTGCACGTAGCTCCTTACAGTTAGGATGGGTTAAATACATAGAATCAATTTCCCAAAGGGGATTAATGAAGAAAAAAATAATCCAGGCATGAGCACGCTCTTTGATTTAAAGCTGCATTTCAGTTCATATCCCACTATGGAAAGATAAAGATAAACGTTGCCCGCAAATCAATACTCTGATGGAATTTCATACTTTCATTACACACCTCTCGCTGCAGCTAATTGTCCCGCAAGGTGAAGAGAGGCATGCCTCAGGAAAAGGCTACCAGTGTGTATGTTACTCTATGTCACTGGATACAGCTGATAAGCATATAAGACACAGCTCTCTTAGGAAGCAGGAAGGAAGTGAGTCAGACACGCTGAGTCTGATCTGTACCACAGACCACAGTTTATATATAGGGAATCTAAAAAACAGAATGAAAAATTATCACAACCTGCAGGGTGGTTTGTGCAAGAGCAAAGTTTGGCTGGATTGATTTCCAAAACCCATCCCAAATAAGAAGAAGCGAGTTGAGTGCAAGGGCAGCAGTAATGATAGATTTCCCTGTATTGGATTCTTTTATAGAGTGGGAGTGGAACACTATTGTTAGATCATAATTCAGACAACCTGCTTCTTTCAACTATAGTAGATGAGTCTCCCAGGAGGGTACTGTTGTAGTCATCTGCATTATTATGTGTGTGCTTGCATGCTCACACATAATGCACCCACATCCACATATCCACACACACACACACACACACGCACGCACGTTCTGTAGGCTCATACAATTTTAGTGTTCGCACAGTCCCCGGGGCGCGGAGCCGGACAGGAGATTTATGTTCTCTGTCGTCCAGACACGGTTCTCCCGGCTAGCTCCCCACTCATTAGAGCACCTACATGGTCATACATGTTACTCTAACAAGCTGTATAAAGCCTCCCTCCAAAGCCTGATGGATTCAATGGGTGGAGTGAGTTCCCTCATTGCAAGAACCCCAAAGGAGACTTCACAATGCATGAAGCATTGCAGGAACAACTTATCTCCATCAAAGCGGGAGAAAGGACTACAGTGTTGTTCAGTACATCCATACATGGTTAGATACATTTATTAGAACTTAGTTTAATGATCCTTTCGTGGACATGGAGATGCACTTAAATTAAAATGTTTGGTTTGCACCTTGTGTGTAAAACCGAGGCCGGGAGCCCCCGTTATCTCTGCTGCAACTGCAAGTGTAGCCGGAGAGCATGTTTGCTAATCTCTATAGTTACCAGATATGAAATGAGTGTCGTACTCATTCTCTCTCAGTTGCAGAGACTGTAGCAAATATGAAGGCCAAATGAACAAACAGAGGAGTTGTTTGTGAACTGCTCTGCGCACAGGGTTTATCAGTATTGTTTCTAATCCGCTCGATAATGAATCCAGTGTCTATTTTACAACCCATGCATGACTGGTCATGGTATGTGTGTGTGTGTGTGTGTGTGTGTGTGGTATTACAGCAGAGCTACTGACACATCTTCCAATGAGCTCTGTTCTCACTAGGGGAAGTGACTGCAACGTAAAAGGAGCCGTGCTTTGTTATAAATTTAATTTCTTGTGAAAGCTCGGGCAATAAGTGGTAATATCACTGCCAATGAAGCTCATTTCATTTAAGTCTGCACCCTGGGATTTAATCAAATATCCTTTAGCTGTTCTCTTACAAGTGTTGAGATCAGGCTCTCCACTACAGAGGAATACATTATAATGATTTCCGTAATGGAGACATATTGCATGTTCTCATACTAACTGTTAAGGCTCTGATCAGGAAAATAACTGACCCAGCCAGAGTTAATAATCTCTCACTGGACTTGTTTTTATTTTCTTCTTTTTATAGCCAAGGCAACAAAGTTGCACACAGGTGAAGGTTGCAATGAAGCAGCCATTAGATGGTAAAGAGAGATGGGAAGACAACCAGCCAAGCATTATTTACAACTTAGTGAGTGTAAGACAGGCTGAAGAGATGCCCCTACATGCTCCACATGGCCCATATTTCAAACACAGCTATCAAGAAGTGGCAAATAAAACGTCTGCAGTCAAATTTTACAGACCAGTAAAGTGTAACTTAATAAAGGCGGTGAAATGCATGGTGCATTGACTGCTTGTACAACAACACAGTGATTCCAGAATGATGGAGGATGCCATTAACAGCATCATTAATGAGCCAACTCAGTGCCTTTGTAATCAAATGAATCCATTCAACGGTCTAACTTATTCAAACAAACAGTGGGGAGTGAAAAGAGCGGTGATAGCACAGGCACAGCCGGCAGTATATTCCTCCCAAGCCTTTCCTGATTAATCGCACTACAATTTTTGTGCGCTAGGTCATTCACCTCGGCAGTTCTGGCACCGAGCAGGAGTTGGATGGATCTTGGAAAAGTGCTGTTTATCATCGCACCAAGCGCAGGCTTTTTGAATGTAGCACAAGTCAATTCATTCATCCTAAAAGTGTTTGAGTTGGCATGCTGTACAGGTTTTTAAAAAGATATTTAGTGATCTGGAGAGAGTTTTACTTTTCTAACACAACATCCAAAGTAAACCTTTTCATTTCCAATGAGAGAGGATCAGCAAGGCACAGACAGAGAGCAGTGCCATTGTAAATTAATCAGGTTTGTGGAGGAGAAAGAGGAAGAAAGCATTCTTCAAATGAGACAAACCCCAGCCCCAGCTTGATGCCGGCAAACCCTGGCTGTGTGATATGGCCAGCTTCCATTCTAGAGCCAAGGAAAATTTAGAGCTGATAAAGCTGGCCAGGTCTGTTACAGAGAACCTCTGTGTTATCACTGCTCCGGCCAATTATCTTTACAGATCCCTCCACTTGTGCACTCCTCTATCACTTCAGGGAACAGATGAGAGCCAATCAGTATGTAGGGGTATTTTTCTTTTAGGGAAACAACAGCAAAGTCAAGTTGTGTCTTGGCTGTGTGATTGGGATTCCACCACTGAGTCACTGTCAGATTTGTGCCTTTCTCTTTTTTTTCTCTCTCACTGGGGAATACAGTGACAGAGACTGTTGTGTATGCAGCCTCTGTACAAGCTGCTCTGTCTGGGGGACACCAAGCCAGCCTGGCTTCCCGGCCCCCTTCATGGAGACGGTGCTGGGTTTAATTATTCCCAGCTGTGCCTCGTCTCCCTCCCCAGCTGGGCTATTCGTCCCAGTGTCCTCTGCAAGTATGCCACCTTCAGCGAAGTCAAGGTGAGACACAAAGATGAGTGTACCCACACGCAGAGCCAGTGCTGGGGCTGATTCAAACCCACACAGAGAGACTCCCTACAAGAACAGAGACAAAATAGCATGAACTCCATTTGGTACCGAAGCTTAATTTAGTCTTGCATTGTTCTGCAGGTTCATTCAATTTGAATTATAATATACTGATTTTACATAAAATTGCAATTAGAGGAGTGTTATGTCAATATAAATAAGTGCGCCCAAAGTTATTGTGCTTGAAAGATGACAAATTACAATATTTAGACTTTTGTGTAAATTCCTCTGCAGTCAGTGACTGCCTGGCCATCAGATCCTTTGTAGTCACCTTGATGGTGATTTTCTGGTTCTCTGCTGTGCACACATTTTCAGCTCTAGCTTTTTTTTTGGGGGGGGGGCTCTCTGCCTTCAGTCTGCCCCCATGCTGGTGGAATGCGGCTCAGTCAGGTTGAGATCAGCTGATTGGCTCAGGCAGAGGATTTCCCGCCTACACATTTAAAGGCGATTTGGTTGTGCGCTTCAGTATTGTTGCCCCGCTGAATTATGAAATGTTCAGCATGTTTTGATGCATTTGGCTGAATCTAAGCGCACAAAAATCCTCCTGTGAACATCTGCATCTATCCTGCTGCATTTATTGTCAGTGAAATAATCAGCGAATGCCGGTGTGGCAGTTCTAGTGGCAGCCATAATGATGAGGGGGTGCTTTAATGGTCCGCTGTTTTTTTCATCCCCTTGACAGAGGTGAAGTTTTGTTTCATCAGACCGTAGAACTTTGTTCCACAACACTGCCTCACTCTTGTACATTTTTGTGAACTGATGCTTGGCCTATCTGCTTCTGAGTCTTACCAGATGTTGCACGCTTACATCGTGGAGACCGTTGTGGTTTTGTGCAGCCCTAATTTTTTTCTGTTTTGTTTTATTCAAATCTCTTCCTATTTTTAAGGTTCTTGTTTGCACAAGCATTTTTTTTTTTAGAAGGAAACCAACTGTTGGTTTTACCTTTGATATCTTTCTCTGACAGATCTTGCCATGTTGTCTCATCTTATTCTCGCTCTCTCTCTCTCTGAGCCACTTTTGAGCTCTTTTATGCATGAAGGAAACTTTGAATCAACACACACCTGGCTGAAAAGGATATTGTGGCAGTTTCCAATTACTTTTGAATCTTGCAGTCTGGGAACCGTGTGGTTAAAATAGCTACATCTCCCACGCATTTTTTTTTCATCCCTGGCAGAAACCTACTCAAATTAATGCTGAAATGATTTTATTTCAAATTAAATATACAGAATCTCAGGGAGCGGGGACATGACACGTGGAACTGTCCAAATACTTGCATGTCTTCATGCTTTTATGTCAGTTTCGCTGAGCTGGATTGCATTAATACATAAACACCATCCAGAATATTTAGTATTCAATGTTACCCAAGCCAGCTGTCAAGATTAAATGCCGTCCTGGTGTTTTTAGCAGAGAAACCATTTTCACGGGTTTGTCTGCATCTATTAAGACGAGCCAGAAACACCGGCATCTTTCTAAGAGCACCAAAAATGTGGTAAGTTATCTCTTCCAGGTGTCTTATACAGGTCATTTTTGCAGCCTGTTGCCATGGTACCAACTTTTTTAAAATAAAGGTTACATTAAATGCAATCTACTTTAAATAGCTCACTGAGTTTTGATGCTATAAAACCGAGCGGTTAGATAAATAGGAGCAGGCTCATCATCTCCCCCGTCTTAATTGTATTCATCTACAGTAGATATACATATTGGGAAATCATATTTAATTAACCAATTCAATTAGCAGTATTTTCAGTGTGAATTCAAAATCTTAGACTCACTGTATTAAGTATTTTTTTTAAATTACACAGTGTGACCAGTATGTTACCCGGTTCTTCTCGTTTCCATGAGTGTTGCCTGTACGGAAGGACAGCAACACATTCATCATGCACACTTTCGCTTAAAACAGATGTGATTGTTGAGATAACGGAGCAGCGATACCGCATACTGTTTTCAGAATGAGGCAAATGCTTATGAAAGCTGTCCCTGCGTGAAGCGTTTGCGTGACCACTGCTCTGGCAGTTTTGATTGAATCCCAATCTGACTGAGTTTGACTTGGTCCATCTGTGCGACTGTCCTTGGCCTTGGTTTAGGGTTTGGGGTAGGAGGGAGGGGTGCAGAGTTATCACACTGAGAGGCTGTTAGGGTCATTACAACCCTCTGCTTCGATATTTCCATTTTTTTGATGGGAGCCAAATGTTGTGCTGGAATCCCTGTGTCTGTCTGTCTTTGTTCCTGTCTCTCACCATCCTGTCTAGGGCTATGCCAGCACAGCTGTGAGCGGCAGCGTGTAATAAAAGTCTAATGCGAGCAGCTGCTGGGGGTTTAAACTGTAATGAGATGGTGTGTGAGATTACCACACTTCGCTAGTCGCTGAGAGAAAGCCTGGCACCCCTACAACACTGTCCCCCCAATGGTACAATTACACTTTAGATATGGTTAATAGAATATCCACACAACGCCTGTAAGCAAGATGCATAATGAGCTTTAGCTCTGCCTCTTCTCCCTCTTTTTATCTGTCTCTCCATCACTCGCTCGCTCTCTCACATGCCCACAGCTGCATGGAACATCCACCCCAAGGAGCTGCTGTAAACTATGAAGGGCTGATGTAGGAAACAGAGACAGTGTTTTTGAAATCAAAGGCACGCCTAGTCAGAAGATTCCCACAGAGGGGGACAGTTTTTTTTTCTTCCCCCTTTTTTTCTTTTTGTTTTTTCAGTGCCTGATCGCTGGAAACACAGTTCGCCTGCTTACATCAACCCAACAAATAATTCAGGCCTCAAGTCATGAATAGTTGAAAGCTCTGTGTCAACTTCATTAGTCATCACGGGGGGGAGGTTGTGGTGGAGGGGGTATGCATACCCACATGGTGCCCATACATTGAATGGCAGGTTTACAATAGAGAGGAGGCTTGCTATGGAGTTGCTTAAGGTCTGCTGTGGAGCCTTTGTTATAAGCTACTTTATCATGCAAAATCTTTTTTCCTCCTCCATTATTGTCTTGCTTATTTTCCACTGTCACCTCTTCTCTTCTCTTCTCTTCTCTTCTCTTCTCTTCTCTTCTCTTCTCTTCTCTTCTCTCTCTCTTCTCTTCTCTTCTCTTCTCTTCTCTTCTCTTCTCTTCTCTTCTCTTCTCTTCTCTTCTCTTCCTGTGTCATCCGATTATTAGAGCTCTATCCCAGGCTTGATACGATGAATGTAGGAACATAAAAGTCCTTGTTATGATTCCCGCACCTCTTCTGAGGTTCTCTGTAATGAAAGTTCAGGGTGTCTGGGTGTGAGGCGTATGTACCTGTCATAGCAGTGCTGCGATAATAGGCCCATTGGTGCCACTGCCTCATCGTGGTGGATGAAGAACTCCTCTGAATGCATACTGCTATTCATTACCTCATGCAGAAAGGCTAAACTCCAGATTCACGGCTCTGTAGGGCTGGATATTGTGAACGTGACCCCAGGGAGCAGAGCAGTGGAATTTCAATACGCCACTCGGCCAGTATTATTCCACACCTGAATGCAGAGCCTTCCAGACAATTAGTGGAGAATTATAGCAGGGGAGGCGTTGGGTAATTTACAGAGTCCGTCTCGCCTCTGCCCTAGCCCTGGCCTTGCCATCCGTGCAAGGATATTACACATTTTGCACAGCAGGGAGATTGTGAAGCCGCTGGCAGGAGAAAGAAAATGGATGCTCTCAGAGTGCTTAAATGGGCGCAAACTCCATTTCTACAGGTATTTAGGAGATGTCAAGTGAGGCAGCTCCTGCCTTTCAGAATCTTAAACATTATTGTTAAGTGTGTGCGCGTCAGCCTGATGTCTGCCTCCTTTTGCTGCAGCTGCATTCACATGTCTGGGTTTCACTGCAGGTACAGCTGTGGGATTTTATGTGCGGCAAATGGCCTGTCACTGTTGCATACTGTAACTGTTTTATCAATCCAGCGCAGATGAGCTCCATCCCATTATAAATGCAAAGGATGATCAAGTCATTAAAGTAATGTTTGAGCCTGGACCGTGGCTAGAAAGCCTTATCAGTGAATTCCACCATCCCTTTCATTAGCCCACCTCGTCTTGTTATTATCATCAGCAGCAGATATCGTCTGGTGGAGATAACGGTTGTCATTTAACTGCACTGCAGCCCTTGATTAAAGTGCTCTATTAAGTGACATACTGTTGTTATTTTTGCCATGAATCCATCTCTTCATCTACACAGAAATTTGGGTGATTATGATATGGCATGAATATAATGAAAAGTTGAGCACAATCCTCAATCGGGTGCCATCGTCAACTGCTGATGAGATTAAACGACCAAACATCTAACCAAATGGTTCAGCTAATGCATCAGTCTGCCTCACTTCTGTTTGCCTTGTCATCTTGTCGTGCGATGCTGCAGCTCACCTCTCAATGTGGAATGCTCATTGCCACATGAGATCTTCATAGTATCCCAGCTCTCTCCCTCCAAAACGTGTGTTCCAGCTGTTACCACTCTCTGGAGTTGTGAGGTTATAATGAGCATGGAAGCAGCTGCTTCCTCCTACAGTAGAGGCCCCAGCCTCTCTAATCCTGATCATTAAGAGAGGAAAGGGTGTGGGGAGCCAGAGCACAGAGACTTATGGGCCTCAGCACTCCGGGACAGGCTGCGGAGACTTGGGTTACTCGACCATTTTATTAGTCCAGCCAGTAGGTATAGGACCCTATTGATCTGCCTGAAGTGGTAAAAAGAACCAACTTATGCAAGGCAGCTGGAGCAGTGACTACAAAGAAGCGCTGCCAATTTAGCTTCCGCCCATCACCGTCCAGACTGAGCTCGGAGTTTTGACATTCAGCCGAAAAATTTGCCTCCATTACACTGTGAAGTTGCTTACCCAAGATTAAGACACAGTAGCCTGATATTTCTGTATTCTCTCAGCTTTAACGTCACCATGCATAAACTCAATCTTACACAGAAAATATCAGATTATGAAATATTTATGTTCTGACCTTTCTCAGTAATGATTTCATGATTTAATTTTCTCTAGCTTTACGTTAAAGTGCTGAGAGAATACAAAACAGACCAAAGCGCCAGGCATGGGGTGGGGGTGGGGGGGTGATCTATAGAGACGATGACATTTGCATTCAGCTTGTAAATATCAACAACACTCAGGCAGATTATTCATAGGTCTAGACTTGCCTGTTCCACGAGTGTCACTCAATAATCCTTCAGACATTGCCAAAGACATCTCTCTCTGTCTTTCATTCTCACTCAGCTGAAACAGTTGAGTGAGTGAAGTTTAAAATGTCCTGATACCCAATACAAAAGCTGGAAATAACAGACCATGAATGCAACGCCATTTAAACAAAATATGCAAGCACACACCATGGAATGTACCAGTGTAAAGTTAATAGAGTTACATTTAGAATAACAAGCCCGTTCAACCTTGTCATGGTTCAGTCGATGCGAAACTGCACCCAGAGCTGTGTCTCTAACAAGGCAATGTCTTTGGAGATATTTTATGTAGATTAGTTATATGCTAATTTGAAGCATGACCTCACTGTTTGCCAGAGAAAGTCTGTCTCCTTTTTGATCTGCATATTAATGCCCAAAGAGTAGATGGAAGTTGAGACATGAAAAGGTTTAATAAAATCAGCAGGTAAAACGCAGCCTCATAATTAATCCAGCAAAGAGGAAGTCTTCCACAGACAATGGCCGCACCTCAGATTCATAATTAGGCCCTTTATTGATATTCCACAGCCTCTCTGGCACATCACCTGAAACAGTGATTAATCTCACGGTGAGAAAAAAAAGAGAGGCAGAGAGAGAGAGAGAGAGAGAGACGTGCTTAACTTCCTCCTGTAAGACTGGCTTAACCGAGCAGAATCCTGAATTATCTCGACCAGAATCATAATCCCCCCACACCCCCACGTGATGAATACACAAACTGGCAAAATTACTAACCAAACTCATTTTTCAGCTCCAAAACACAAATGTAGGTGGGGTTCACGGGATGGGCCGCGGCTTTATGTGTCATTGCGTTTGCTCTACCTAACCTCTCCTGACACCTGGAGTCAGGGACCCCCCTCTAAATGTGTAATATTCAATCTTCCTGACAGCTCTGCTAATGACCAGAAGGAACCAAAACAGAGGTAATAGGTGAGCCTCAAAATTGCTTTCAAATTATCCCTGATAATGATTCCCGTCCAAGTAATAAACTCTGCTGTGCGAGTGTGTGTGTGTGGTTGTGTGAGTGGCAGTGTGTTTATGTCGGGGGAATGTAGAATGGCAGGGCTAATTATCAGCACTATTAAAGGTAAGTACATCCAGCTGCATCCCGGACAAGTCCTAATGAAGGACAGCAGACAAGCTGGACTCTTTCATCTGTCTGCTGTTGTTGGTCAATATCCACACCTCTGGACCACCGGCCCGTCTGTGATTCTGCTCCGACTCGGAGGCGAAAATTAAACATTGACACGGGTCGTATTTCTTTAGTGCTTGCTTTCTTTTCCATTTGCCCAGCAAAGGATGATTTAATGATGGATTATAAAGTTTTCATTTGAAATATTAGGTTGATTAGTTTGCTTTTTTTTTTGTGCCATGACGGATATCATATCAGATTGAGCTGATTTTGACTGTCTGTTGTTTATTTTTTATTTTACTTGTTTATCTATTCATTTTTTAGGTCTGACTATAAGTCTAAAAAGTTTATTATTAAATGTGCTTTATCTGCTAAAATTGTAACCAGTTTGAACATAGCTATCTAAAATCCTTTGATATTTAAATAATTACCAGGTCAACACTTTAATATACCTAAACAGTTATAATAGAACATAAATGTAGTACAAATGTACTAGGTGCCTATATAATCTTGTCATCTGTCCAAAATTACTTCCATAAGGTTTCAGATAGTGCCTCACCAAACAGCTCCCATATAATGTGTTTTATTAGCTGTGTAAAGTTTTGAGCACAATCCTTTATCCCTCTTCTGACAAATACACACAACCCATATACGAAAACACGTGAAATATGTAAGCATATGAATAAATGTATCCCAGGGATCTATAAAAGTCTCGGGCTGTGCAGCCTTGGTCTCTTTATCTCTTTTTTATATGGAATTAAAGACGTAACACAATAGGTACAAAAATGAAACATCCGAAAGTGAAACCCAGAGACCCCACAGACATAAAAACCAGTGTTACTGTTGGAGACATGTCATGAAGTATTCAATTACAAAAATGGTGTAATGTCAGAGTCCTTATT
>JAMQGT020012227.1:0-160000 GCA_024447675.2 Pterophyllum scalare | reverse complement strand
ACTGTGCACCAGGCTAATTTCCATCACCATGCACTGCAGTGTGTTACGCGCATTCTCCAGGATATTGATGTGCTGCATATTAGGGAGCAGAGTGAATCAGTGCTGTGTGCTGTAAATATTCTATTGTCACTTTAATGCCTCTGTCAATGGCTTTGTCCGGGGTAATTCTGTCCCCTGTAGCTTCCACACACTTCATGCGCACACATGCAGGCATTGAGACTGAAACAGAGAAAATGAGGGGGGGGGGGTGCAGAGAGGATATACACACATGTATCTCCCGCACACACACACACTCTTTGCCTGAGGTTTTTTTCTTCCCGTCACAGATGATCAGGCCCAGTTCTGGCTTTAGCACATCTCTGGCCAACCCCTGGTCCTGAAGCCAAACTGTTAAAAGACATTAAGTCAGCACAGAGACGCGCCACTGCTTCCTCTCTCTGCTAACCACAGGACACTAAAAGTGTGTGTGTGCATGCGCGCGTATGTGTCTGTGCCATGGAAACGGAGAGACTTTAGGCTAAGATCTGCACACATGTGTATCCTAATGAGTCTTTGCATGTATTGCCGCATGTGTAGCCCTCTCCTTGCTGAGGTCAGATAGAGGGGGCAGAATATTTGGAGCAGCCTTCCGGTCTCTCTGGGTGCACCACATGCCTGTCGCAGCTCAGTGAGCAGACTGTGAAAAGCTTATGTAAATGACGAGCCGCTCAGATGTGAAATCAGCTCTGTATTAAATTGTTTTGTTCCACTTGTCAGAGCTGATTAGTCCAAAAGCTCTCCAAAAGCTGCACAGGTATTGTGTTGATTGTATTCATATAGGAGCATGTGCAGAAAGAAATGCGTGGATCACTTCGGGGAAGAGCATCTGTGTAGGTAGCAGGGTGCAATTGCTCTCTCAAGTGTGATCACTAGTCAGATATCCGATGGCAGATTAGTGGATTCTGAAGATGCTGGATGGCCCCTCACAGATGCACACTGATTGAGATCTGCCCCCATACGAATCCAGAAACACTCCACTTGTCTCTTCAAAAGAGGCCATTTTCACTCCATTACAAAGCCCAGATCACAGGCTCCATTAGTCTAACCTTAGTTCACTTCTGAGAGAGCCTCAGAGCTACATCCCCCCAACCTTGCCCTTCTCTGTTACTCTCTCACACACACATATACTTCTGGGATGCAGCGCAGGTGACACTGTTTTTTTCAATTCTGTGCTCGAATAGTGGGGGCAAATTAGAGTGAAAGAGGGAGGTATGTGAGAGACTTTTTGGGATGTGAGAGAGAAAGCAAGGAAGCAAATTTGAGAGGCGTGTGCAGAGAGAAAGAAAGAGCGCAGAGAGGCAGTGAGAAGATTGCAGCACTACGTCTGGAGGGCTCCCAGCATAAAGCAGGTCTTTGAAAAGGGCAGACAAAGAGAAAAGGTCTCGGCCAAATACCTGAAAGAATGTTGAGAGGAAAGAGGAGCGCGGCCAGAGGGAGATAAGGCAGTTAGCCGCACACTGAGGCAGCTCCTGTGTCATTGGATCAGGTTACCCTCGCTCGCATTTGTATGTGTGTGTCTTTGCATGTGCTCATCTGTGTGCTCGTCCATTTGAGCACTGAGCTCGATGCCGGCTCTGCCGACATTCCGGAGTGGTCTGCTTCTGTTCACGGTCCAGTGAGGTCGCTGACAAAGCTATGATGGGCGAGGCTGTGTGTGGCGCCTCCAGGGCGAGCCCAGGTTGGTCAGACAAGAGCCGGACTGCAGATGTGAACCGCAGCATCAGGTCAGACTACAGGGTAAAAGAGGTATAACAAAGTCTCAATATTTCTGTTAAACCCAAGAGAATCCAGCTTCCCATGCGTCACTTTTTTCAAGCTCTTCTGCTGGGCTTCAAAGCATCTGAAGATGAGAGCCCTCTTTGAAAATGATTTTCAAGTCTGTGCTTTATCGGTGTGTGGGAAATCACCCTCTAGCTATTTTGTAAAGCTTAGGTACCTTTGAATATACTAACAGAGCCTTAGGATAAAGGGATCTACTGAGCTACCAGATCGGCAAGCCAAAATGAGGTGCAAACCAGCATCTCCCTGTGCTGGTGTGGCAATGGCAACAAATCTGCCACTATATTAGAAGTGGATAATATGAGTATCGAAACAAATCTAAGCAGTTATTAGTTGTGATTGAGGTCTGATAGCAATTAGTCTCACTCCAGCACACAGACTGATTCCTGTCTAATGATGTCATTGACCTTGTCACCTCCCAGAGGTCAAAGTGTCCATGTTAAACCATGCGTAATGGTTCCGTGTTTAGACTACAAGGGCCTGTCCAGCTAAATGGTGATGGATCGCTTCTTTTTGCTGCTGGTGGTGTGTGTTGCATCAGATGATACGGGTCTCAACATGATACGCAGTTGATTAAATCAATACTCCAAGGAAATATGTGGTGAGCTCAATTTCAGTCCAATAACACAAGGGCTTTAGGTGTGTGTGCGGGTGTGTATCCGCACATGTATGTCTCTCTGTGGTGTTCCCCTGAAGAGCATTTACACAGTACACAAAATAAAGGACAAGGACATTGTGTTTGTTTTCAATATGCTTTTTCAAATGTGGTCATCAACAAGAAAAAAAAACCTGATCATTCGAAAACACATCCAGTGATGTCAGGCTGGATGACAGTGTGGTTATTTACTGCCCCTAGTTTCAAAATCATAAGGGTGAGATGGAAAAATTTTACAAAGAACCCAAAATCGGCTTATGCAAAAACTCTAGAATATTTTTCTATTTTCTCTTGCTTGTTTATTAGTTTTGCTTGTTTGAACTGAACGAGGGGAACAGAGACATAAAGGATGGCTGAACTGGGTGCAGAACAGTATATGAATGAAATATGAAAGAATTTCCACCCATATGGCCACTGCTTTTTGTCGCGGACTTTTAGCCGGATAGGTGCTGCCCTTAGGCAGTGCACATTAACAAATGCAGGCATGCTGTTCAACGCACCAGCCAAACAGAGCTTAGAACAAGAAAAATTATTTGTGCTAATTTAATGCTTACCTGCATTTTGTCCTTTACCCCTTCCTGTTCCCCTCTCCCCTTCTTTCTGTCTCAGCCCAGCGGTGACCCACAGCAACCTCCAGTCTAATGACTGTTGCAGTTTAACACTCATTAAAGTTGGTCAATTAACCAGAGGGAACAGAGTCACTTTCATTAGACGACTTGTAAAGGTCTATTTTAGTCTGGCTTTAAACACAAACACAAGGAGGGCAGACAGGACGGGGTGCTCGCTGCCTTGACCTTCAGTGCTTGTAGCTTTAGATGCAGGAGATGGGGGTTGGTTTGAAACCTGCAAGAGGAAGAAAAAGAACCTCTGGAGAGTCATTTGTTTTGTTTGTTATTTGTTTTGTTGAACTGGATTCTGTTGGTGTTTTATGGAAACAAACTCAAATGGTAAAAAAACAAAACAAAAAAAATAAAGCGAAATTGCTGAACAGAGCACAGAAAATGAGATCTCATGAGAGTGAAGATGAAAAACAGAGCCATCTGCGCCGAGGGTTGGCTCTCTAAAGACGATCTGGTCTCGTTTCAATCCTTTGTATCACTCCTTTACAGTAAATCAGGGGAGAGACTTTTTTTTGGTGGTTTGAGTTTTTGCGTGTGTGTGTGTGTGTGTGTGTGTGTGTGTGTGTGTGTGTGTGTGTTGTGTGTGTGTGCTTATAGATTCATGTGCGTGTGTGCAAACACAAATGCAAGAACATCAATTCCCATTTTTTCCCATTCCTGTAATACGTCTTTGAGAGAGAGTGTGTGTGTGTGTGTGTGAGGGCTTTGTGGATCTGGTTTTAGGCAGAAAGCGTCTCCTGGTCCCAGGCCTCTGGAGTCATCAGCCTGTGAAGGTCAAGTCTGATTCAGAAAGAGACAAGGCAGATTGGCATGGAAATGGAATCTGCTGTCTCTGTGCCAAACGTCCAGGCTGACGGACTGGCCTCAGCCTCTCATCACATCCAAGTCTATCCTCTCATCACACCGTGCACTCCTCCTCCTCTTGTGGATGCCTCTGCATACCAATATCAGAATAAGACAGCAGAGAACCGGCTCTGAAACGGGCCTGTTTAATAATCACGATGTCAAACAACGTCTGCATGAAAAGGAAACATGAATCCAGCTGTTAGTTGCAGCTAGGAACCATCTGCTAAAAACAGAACTGTCTCCTCTCATTGCTTTTTTTTTTTTTGCATGTGGCAGATTTAGCCTTAAGACATTTTGAGGCAGTTATTTTATAATGAAACAAGAAATTCACTTATTTTGCTAATGGATTCATAAGCAGCTGCTGCTAAAAGATATTGTTCAAATGTTTATTATATCTTTATGAGAGAAGGCAAGTTAGATGACTTGCATGATGGCTAATGGCTGGTATGTGTGTGTGTGTGTGTTCTGCTGTTGTATGTAATGAGCATGCGCTTTTGATATGAATGAGTGCAGTGAGGCGTGAGATGAGTATGTGCCTGCTGGTATGGAACGAGTCCTTGCACTTCTTGTGTGTGTATAAATTTGTGACTGGACTGTATTTGTGTGTGTGTGTGTGTGTGTGTGTGTGTGTGTGTGTGTGTGTGTGTGTGTGTGTGTGTGTAAGTGAAGGAGGAGAGAGAGAGAGAGAGAGAGAGAGAGAGAGAGAGCGAGTGTTCACTGGGCTGAAATGGGTCCCTGCCCTTCATGAATATTCAGTTGCTCTCCCCCCACCACGTTCCACTGATGTCTCACTGATGTCAGCTTGCGTGTGGGAAAACGAGTTGGCCCAGTAACAGCACTCCCCTAAAGCTGTTCTTGCTGCTGCAAAGAAGAGGATGTGTTCTCTAGGTCATCCCCAAAATGCAAAGTGTGCTGGTGTGGCGCCAGTAACAAAATACAGATGAGTGAAATGTTCTTGATCTCATGTGGCACTCTTAAATCTAGGGCAGCACTTAGGTCACATGTTTAGGTCAGTCACCCTTCACTGAGGGATTCTTTAATGCATCCTGTCAACCGCTGCGTAGCCACGGCATTGCAGGGAGCACAAAAGCATGTCTGCAGCCGCTCTTGACGCTCCCCGGCTGCTCTTCTCGGTTTTAATTTCTCAGCTGGGTGTTTGTCTGTTAAGCTGAAAAGAGTCAATATAAAAGGTCTGCTTTGCTCTCTTCAAGTCGGGTGACATTGAGAGATCCTTCACCGCGCCACTGACTGAGAGATGTTATTATTCTGACACTGTCATTGTGGAACAGATTTCCAGACAAACACAGTGGCATGCGCAGACACACACTCACTCTGCCCCCACAGATGTTGCTCAGTATTTAGGTCAGTTAGCGTGCAGATGGGTGGTCAGCAATGCTTGTATTAGCCGGGGTTTACAGGAACTGATACAATAAGCCAGTCAGCTCTCAGTTGCCACCCCAGAGAAACCGGAAGTGGAGCTCTTTATAATCACAACGGACAGTGTTCCCTTACGGATAACAAGCAGCATTAAGGTCCAGTTAATGACTGTAGCCAGAAGATTTAGACTGCTGTGACAATTTAATGTACTAAATGAATGCTTCTACTGTAGCTGTGGAAATAAAATTGCTCAGGTGACCAAGTACAGCTTACAGCATGTTACTAGAAGTAGGCTGTTGCTTTTTTTGGCATTACTCTGCATGGGGCCATAAAGGCACAGATCACTAAGCAGACATTGGCATACAGTGGAGGACAAAACTTTATTACCCTCAGTGTTGAGGAAACTACTTTGAATTGGTAGCATTGCTCACTAGCAGTTAAATACAACCATGACTATGGGATGAAATGGAAATGCAAAACTACAAGAGAGAAATGTGTGCGGTAAACTGAGCTGAATTTGTATTACAAATAAAAAAGGATCACACTGGTTTGTCCATGTGACATGAAGTTATAGCAAACAAATGAACAAAATTCCATGCAAGCAATGCTCACAACCCATAGACAAACCAAAAAGTATACACAGAAGACTGTGAGGGAGCTTTGGCTTTAAATGCAATGCATTTGCTGGTGATGTTAGTCATGTGTTTGCGCAAGTATGACCACACTGATTCTTCCCCAGGCTGATGTTTGTGGGGTTTATCTGTGCTGACACTGTCACTGTGTGACCAGTAAGCAACCATTCATTCTTTTGCACATGCACCACACAAAGGTCATGCATGTGGTGGTGGCTGACTGACAAATGCATAACTTAGAAATGCTGTTACAGCAGTCTGGAAACTTGAAGTCTATAATAGAAGGAAAAGCAAATATTAATGGACCCAAGATGCATAGTTTAAGTACTTAAGGATGCAAAAAAAAAAAAAAAAAGACTAACTAAAGCACTCAAACTATTATACACATATGAATGTAGCAACTACCAGCAACTACAAAGGGATGGACATGGCCAGCATGAATGGTAGGCTGTGGCATTTAAACGACGCTCAGTCGGTACTAAGGGGCCCAGAGAGTGCCAAGAAAATATCCCCCACACCACCAGTAACCTGAACTGTTTCTGTCCAGTTTCACATTGTTTATACCAAATTCTGACCCTACCATCCGCATTTTGCAGCAGAAATTCATACTCATCAGACCAGGCAGCATTTATCCAGTCTTCTATTGTCCAATTTTGGTGATACTGTGTAAATTCCAGCCTTAGTTTCCTGTTCTTGGCTGGCATGAACCCTGTGTGGTCTTCTGCTGTTTCGAGGTTTGATGTGTTGCCATTCAGAGATGCTCTTCTGCACACCTTGGATGTAACAAGTGGTTATTTATTTTTATACATATATATATATATGTGTGTGTGTATTGCCTTCTTATCAGCTCAAAGCAGTCTGGCCATTCTCCTCTGACCTCCGGCATCAAAAAGGCATTTTTGCCCAGAGGACTGCCACCTACTGCATATTTTCTCTTTTTCGGACCATTCTCTGTAAACCCTAGAGATGGCTGTGTGGGAAAATCCCAGGAGATCAGCAGTTTCTGAAATACTCAGACCAGCCCGTCTGGCACCAGCCTTTCTTCTGTCATTTTGACCATGTCTACATGCCCAACAAAATGACTAGTGAGTGTATATGATTCAGCCATTATGTGACATTAATGCCATATGGATGGGAGCATTGCTATTTTAGAGACATCTTAGAGTTTCATCAAAGGGCAAAGGTCATCACTTACATAACTTTGTATTGATTTGCAGTGAGCCATCTTTCTAAGGGGTGTGCCAAAAAATGCTCCCCAAAGCATTACAGCACCCTCAGACCCTCTCACCGAATACATCAGGAGTTCATTTGCTTCACTTTAATATGTCACTTTTCTGCATGTATTTAATTTGTATTCAATACTTTTTTAGATAATTATATATTTTTTTGTCATATTTTTGCAGTGTATTCTCAAGGATTTTATAAAACTTGTGAAAGATTCATCCATTCTTCACATCTGATTCTTTCCCTTCAGGTTTTTGATCCAACGTTTTATGGTTTTTGTGCCATAGTTTCTTATCACTATTTAATAGTCTCATTTTGATGCTGTTAAAATGCTTTATTTTCCACTCAGTGCCCCCAAGTTCTCATTCTTTCAGTGATCTCATTTTTTTAATTAGACATTTTCAGATTTTTGTTTCATATTCAGACAAACTCAGGAAATGTAAATGTTTCTCAAATAGTCACAGGCTTTAATTCATTTTTTCAGTCAAGATTTCAATTTTGTTTGCTGCTGTCAGTCACACAGGGCCGGGACACAGCTTAAGGTCCTGAAAGTAAAGTTTCATAAACACCAACAATACATAAAAAGAAAAAAAAGGGGGGGGGTATTTAAAAGTAGAAATGTGTGTCTGGATTTGCAGGGGTGACTCTTTTGTAGTGTTACACATCAAGAGCAGTTTGAGTGAAAAGGGGGAAATGAGAAAGACAGAATGAACCAAAGCTTCAAGGCATAATACTGTAATTGGAAAATTGTGCAAATGCGTTTTGGAGTCATGTTATATAAATGGCCAGCAGAGATAATGCCTGAGATTCGAGGCATGGCCTAATTGAGAGTTGGCGATGGAGGAGGAGAGGGGTGTTGATGCTGAGGGGGCAAATGGAGTGTGGGTTTTAAATTGGGAGACGAAAATGTGGATGGAAATGGGCTTTTCAAAGACATGGGAGGGAGGCACACAGAGAAAGAGCTGTTTCTCTTTAAAGGGGAGGAGGGAAAGAAAGAAAGGGAATAATTCCCACTTTCTCCCTTGCTCTCCACACCTGTGACCCAGCAGCCAAGCGGCCCGAGCTATTCCTCCAGTAAGTGTGTGCGGGGGGGTGGGGGGGTTTATGGTGGAAGTCTCTTTGGTTCCTTCACTCTCTCTATGATTGATGAGTCTCGGTCAGACCTGGATCCCTGCCACGGCCCAGGCCTGATCAGGCATGTTCTGGTCATAACAATGCCATCAATATGTAGCTGACGGCTGTCTGCTTGTGTGTGTGTGTGTGTGTGTGTGTGTGTGTGTGTGTGTGTGTGTGTGTGTGTCCGTGCACATGTGAACCTGTGTTTATAGTGAAGCATAAAATAGAAACATACCATAACCCTTGAGAACCAAGATGCTTTAGTGGAATTTCCGTTTCCTGCTCCTCCGAGGGATTAAAGAGGAATGTTGTTTAGATACAGTTCCCCCCGCTGATTGGAATTTGAATCACATTAATGAGCCCTTTCATGAATGATCTGAACGTTACTGTTTGACTAATGAACTCTCTTTTCATGTCTTTCCCTCTCTCAGCTTCCCTTTCTTTGTGCCATCTCAGGTTTCCTCCGTAACTCTGAGATTGACCAAAAATCTGCTTGATGAGCAGCATGTGATGAAAGGCATTAGGGGGTCTGCATTATTTATGAATGTCGAGTGATGCATTAAGTCATTAAATATGTATATGTACATTACATGAGAAAGAACATGCCCCATTGCATGTCATATTGATTATGGTGTGAGTTACGTGAGTCTCCTGCATGAGCCCTATGAAAAAACATCACCCCAAATCACTTAAGAGCTCTATTGACAGACTTCCCCTTCTGGATCCCTGGTCACAGTTGAGAAGTTGCAGAGTCTGAAGTGGCTTGCTTCAACAGATAAAGGGTAGTGCGTGCACATGCAGCAGATTTTGTGTGGGAGCGGACTGTGTGAAATAATGTGAGGGGGAAACTAAGATGCGGTGCCAGCTTACACCGTTGGAGGAATCGTACCAGTGTTCTTAAATTCTTTCCATCATCTGGTGCGGTATCACTTCTCTTCTCCAACTTTATTTTTCCATCTGTGGCTTTGTGGCCTTTTCAGAACTGAAAACGGCTCGCCTAGTCGACAGCGATGCAGCAAACAAAATTATTTAAAAAATAAATAAATCTGAGGCAATCGACCACCAGTAGAATCGAAAAACGAATTACTCAGTGCAAGAAAGAAGAAACATTAAGCTGTGCTTCTTCACCTTAAAAGACCTCGCTCCTGTTTAGTTTGCATCAGCTGTGACAATAATTACTATGGTGGCCACGCGCTATGAATTTTTTAATGCATTTTTTTTTGTCAGCTTGAGAATAAAGTTCAACTCCATTTCACAAATAAAATGCAAGCTTGCTTGTTGGGGGTCACTGCCTTGGTGTTAAGTTGTAATCTCCAGTAATTCAAATCTTTCCCACAGTAGGGGGGAAAAGAAAAAACAACTTTTCCTTGGAAGCCCTCTTCCAAATTAGTATTCATGGTCATGGATGAATATGTAAGTTAAATTGTTCCCAAGCCACCACAAGCTGCTGGCAGTTGCTGCTTTCCCCAGGTGACTTGTTTCATCTATAAAGATGTTCCAGCCACCATGCTACATGATTAAAAAAACCATAAGACCTCCACATACTTACATCAAGTGGGAACTCATAAGGGGGAGCTTCAGCTGCTGACAAGCAACACAAAAACTAAAGCAATCAAAAGGATGAATCACTGAACACTACAATCACTGTTAACTGCCAGAGTCTTCTAACGCTGCAACAACAAAATATGAGGCTAATATTTGATTTAAGGAATGACGAGGAAAAAATACTGCAGTGCACACTGCAACGCTATTTTTTTCCCTCATTTTTGTGTTACTGGCTGTAGAACAACTGAAGGACCCCGTGGCACATGCATGCACACACACACATACACACTTGCAGAGTCACAAACACAGAGACGTACATAGAAAAAACATGCAGTCACACACAGTAGCTCAGTGGGGGGAAGGATTTAATAAACCCACTGTAACATGGATCTACGGGGGCGTCTCGGGACCGAGCCAGGAAACCAGATGAATGTACCTGCCCTGGGGCACAGAAAGAAACAGTGAGGGTAGGGTGGGTGGACTGGAGTGAGGGGCTATGGTGTATGTGTGTGTGTGTTGGGGGGGTGGCTGTGAAGCCACAGGCACATTAAGCCTCTCACTGCCCTGACTTTTTCTTTCTTCTGCCATCAGTCTCTTCACTCGCCCACTCTGTCTCTGCTCACATCATCAGCCACAACGAAAGCCATGCCCACAAACACTGATGTGTTTGTCCGGGAAAATGCCCAATCACTTTAATAACATTTCATGCCATCTCCGCTTTCACCAAGGACTTGGGAGTTTGTTCCTCAGTCGGATAAATGCAGACTGTAATTTCAGACAAACGCAATGGAAATGCAGAGTGCAGCCAATCAGATTTAATCATATATGAAGAAATGTAATTCTGGAGGACACCAGGGCAGAGCGGGTTGATATGGATATTAGTTACTATGCAAAAAGGCGTGTCCATACTCCCTGAATATGAATTTATGAAGCCTGCTTGTGATTTCAATCTGACTAATGTATCAGAACAAACCCATCTGTGCAGCACTGACCCCTGAGGTGAGGGGTTTTTGGGGGGAGAGGGGGGCTGAGATGGAAATGCTTGGAGCGTGGGCGGCTGGTTTATGCTTCCACCGTGTATGAAGGTGGTCAGCGGGAAGGCAAATGACATATTTTGCCCACATTCATAAGACTTTGAAGAGAAAACCAAGAGGGACAAGAAAAAAACAAACAAAAACAAAACAACATCACTCCAGACCAAGTTCCATGGGAAAAATTTTATTTATCAATATGCGGTAGTTTCCAAACTGGTGGAACTTTATTTCCATTGTAGCTGGTGCCAACAGGTTATGCTGAGAAGCTGCAAAAAAAAAAAAAAAGAAAAAAAAAGAAAAAAAAAGTGAATGGCAAAAATGAACTAAAATAAAAATAACAAAAGTCGACAGTTGTGATTCAAACAAAGGGAAACAAATTCAACAGGTTTTGCTTACACATGCACATTGAAAAATAATACTGTGGCTTTGAACAATAGCAGAAATCAACCTAGAGTGAGGCTCATGCCATGAGCAACCAACATCCTTGTGCTAAATTAGGAACGCAGTGATGACAAAGGAGAGGAGCGGAGGGAGGGAAAGAAAAGGAGAGAGCATCTTTAAAACAAAAGGACCGCCTGGGAGATAATGAGTGGTGTAAACCAGATGATTTATTGGCGAGCGCAGTACGGCCACACACTCATACGTGGCCTCTTTTCTTCTCCTTTCTCTCTCCACATCTCTCTCTCTCGTCTGGCCCGATAGACTTATTAAAACTGAGGAAAGATTCATCTTTGTGGGCCAAAAATGTTTTACATCTTGTAATGGAGGTAACTCAAAGGCAGTGGAATAACACAGTCTTCATATGTAGAGTTAAGTGCCGTCTCCAACAGGGAAGAGCCTCATCATTCATAGCTTCAGTGACCTATCTATTTCAAAGCCACTCTGTGACAAAGCTTCAGTCCCGAACAGATTCTAGTACAATTTGTGTTTAATGGCAATGTAAGAAAAAGAAAAAAACCCTCAGAATTCCACTTTTTTCTTTTTTTCTTTTTAAACACGTGTGGTAACAAAGACTTTTTGACAATACTGGATGCTGCGAAAAAGACAGCTTGTGTGATCTTTTGCAATATTAACTCTAAAAGGAAAATAAAATAAAAACATGTAGCAGAGACAAAAAAAAAAAAAATGCAAGGATTCATACAAAACACACTTTAAAAAGACAGCTATTTACAAACATCCTCCATTACAAAAATCTAATCTTAAATCTTTCTTGTGAGCAGTGTTCAGGTGAAATTACATCTTAAATCGGGCTCTATCCATATATTTACATTTACTGTTTAGCCCCCCTCCCCTCACACAAAAAAAACCAACATTTTTTTTTTGAATAATATTAAGTGGTTTACTAGAATGAATGAAAATGAGATATGGTTTGTGGTAATTTGGTAATGACTCCCTAAGCTGGTGTAGGTGACTGGATGCGCAGCGACCCGAAACAAAAATATTTGATCTAAATGTGTTTCACAGAGGGCCACTGAGGGCTGCATGCTGAGTTAAAACACAGGACCACAAAAGCACAAGCAGCTGTTTAGGTTGTTAACTCTGAGGTTAACGACAAGCAAAAAAAAAAAAAAAACCCATTGGAATCTTCCCAGAGTCTTCAAGCTGGGCTGCCTTTTAACTCAGCAGTGTCTGTCCGTGGATGGCAACAGTATGTGGCCAGGGGATGATG
Organism: Pterophyllum scalare; assembly: GCA_024447675.2. Lineage (NCBI taxonomy): Eukaryota > Metazoa > Chordata > Actinopteri > Cichliformes > Cichlidae > Pterophyllum > Pterophyllum scalare. The sequence continues at coordinate 147,464 of JAMQGT020012227.1, read as the reverse complement.
GGTGTCTGTACCGGTGAATAAACATTAACCGGCAGTTTGACCGTTTGACTGGAGATAAACCTGGACCCGTCAAGTCATGGTGTGTCAGTGCATGCGCGCGTGCGCGTGTGTGTGCACATGTGCGTCAAACGTCAGCTCATGTCTGCGTGCTGAGGAATGGCTGTCCTTATCTGCTCCCCTCTCCTCTCACACATCATTAACTGGGACTGCGGCACTCTGTACTTTGGCAGCCACACTGTTTGGAGCACCTACTTCCAGTCCCAAAAAACAGGTCTGTTCAGCGGCTGGACCACAGAAGCACGCACACACACACACACACACACACACACACACACACACGTACAATGAAAAACTGCAAATATAAGCACAAATAAGCACTCACACATATAAGCACCTACATGTTCACCACACAGATGCCTCCTCCTCCCCCCTCACCTAAAAGCGAGACTCTGCGTGCACACGTGCACACATCCAGCCGCAGTAAATCCTGTCTCGGTGCCGCTGCCCTGGGCTGTGTGATAGCTGGACTGCAGTGTCCTCGCTGGCTGAACACCTTGACTGTGGAATAATTTGCGCGGCATTTTTATTCACAGCACAACTGGCAAGAGGATGGGGGGAAAATGAATGCTAAACTACCTGCACAGCCCCCTCCACCTCACCCCTTCCCCGCCACCACCACCCTTGCAGGTTAAAGCCAAGTCACAGGAACATTTTCTTTTCTAGCCGCCGCTCTCACTCTCTCTTGCTCCCCGGCTGGTGAGTGTGGGCATGGAGATGGCACACAGATTAGTCACACGCTGGCGACGCCACTAACTGTGCACTCCACTGACTCATCCACAGATGGCAGCCAATTGGCATCTGATAATACTGTAGCCCTGTGTTCAGCTGTAGCTCTCTATCCAACTTATATATAGGGCATCGTACCTATGTAGGCCAGCCAATCAGTGCCAGCCTACGCCCACCTTGCCCAGGCAGCAAGCACAAAATTGTTTGATGCTTACACTGTAGCACCAAAAGCTAGAATAAACAAATATCAACCTGCCTGCTGTCTTAAAAACAATTGCCCTGAAAGCTCATCAGACACAGTAAAATCGGTGCCAATTGGAGCACTGAAAAGGTTTTTGCAAGAGCTTGGGCTTGTCTCTCTGCAGGCGCTTTAGTCTGTCATTTTTGAAGCTTGCAACAGTAACCTAGTGTTCTACCTCTGAGCCAGTAAGTCTTCTCAGATACCAGACAGGTCCGGACATGTCCAAAAACACACTAACGGAAGACACACCCTTAAAAAACACACAAGTAGTAATGGTAAAGCTCATATCAGGCCAGCGGAGATGGGAGTATTCCTGGAAACACACACACACACACACATACAGACACATACACACCTTGACATCAACTGTCCAGGTCAAGGTACTTCCTTAAGAAAAAAAAAATGGGAGCAGTGGATGATATGGGTGATGAGATGATGGAGTAATAATGGCGCTCTATTTAACTCTATACATTGTGCACTTGTAGGAAAAGTCTAACAAAATACAACTGCTTTGTGAACTGAATCGGGGTTCAAGGAAATCCTCCATCAAAAATAGTAAGGCAAACATCAGAGGTGCGAAGGGAGAGGAACACATTATTTCACACACTGTGTCTGATACCTGAGCTATCTGGAGAGTTTCCTGGCCCAGCACGGAGCCCCGACTAACACACACATGCACAGAGACGCACGCATACACACACACACGTTTTTTTTTTTTTTTTTTTTTTTAACGCTTGCACACAAACTGCAGGCTGAGCGGTGTTCAGGCCTGCATCTGCCTGTTCCTGCCTAGTGTGCTAGGGTGGTGTGTTTAATTGGTTGTAGAGCAGACTTCAGGGAACTGAGATAAGTTGTATCCTGTCCCTTAAAAGGGACAGCGAATGACGAAGCTTGAGTTCCATCTGTTGGTGTGATCCAGCTCTCCCCCGCACCCCCTCCTCGTGGTCAGAACACAGCAGGGAGAACGCAGGAGGTGGGAGGTGAGGAGAGGGGGAGGAGGGAAGATGGGGATTGTCAGACAACCCAATCAAACAGAATAAACTTCTCTCATCCGTCAGCTCCTAACCCCGCTGGTTACTGGTCAGTGCATGGTTCTCCAGATTTGTGCAGCAGGTGGTAGAAACAACACGGGCTTGAAGAAACATCAAGTTCCCCAAAATGCAAAGGAAAGTGTCCTTCCCACGAACATAAGTCAAGCGCTCCTCTCCTTTTTTCTCTCTCTCTCTCTCTCTCTTGCTCTCTCTCCTGCCCATGATGCTGGCTGCCCAAAGAGTGTCAGACTTTGTAGTAGATGTTGGCAGGGCTCTGCGGTGGCATCTCCTGGACAATGTAGACGGGGTGGCCATAGTCGCCGCTCACCTTCTCATAGTGAGGGCAGTAGTTGTTCTCTGTCCGCAGCGGAATGATGATGTCACTGGGCTCCGTTCCAGCCGTGCCCCCCGGCAGCTTGGGATTGGACAGAGTGCTGAGAGAGAGCGCGGAGGGGCGGGGCTGCGAGTGGGCATTTTTCCTGGCCCGCTTACGCATCTTAATGAGGAGGATGACGAGGAGGAGGATGAGCAGGAGGAAGATGATGCAGCCGACCCCGATGACAGAGAACAGGGCCACTTTGGAGCCGAGGATGCCCTCTGAATTTGAAGACCCTGACTGGTCCTGATTCATGTGGTCTAGAAGTTGAAATAAAAAGAGAGAGAAAGAAAGGGGGCTTAGGAAACTGCACAAAAAATGATTATGGGGGAAAGAAGGTCAGAAAAATGGAGAACACTGTAATTTATACTTTTTCCTGTCTGACTTTGGAGAAAAACCAAAGGTCTTTTATCTTTTCTTTTTCTTTGGGGGGGGGTGTGCATATTTCTGCTATTTCACATTTTATGTTGAGATTTATTATTCAAAAAGATCAAATACATACATCAGAAGCCTGTTTTTCATGTGCTCTGTAGCGTTGCATTTTGCCATGTGTAAAGAATATGGGGTGGTTGTGTGCTTTCCATTTGAGTGGAGGAGGATATCACGGTGCAAAGCTATCAGCCTGTTGTTACTTCACTCATCTGGTGGCTGGAATCTGTATAATTGCACTATATTCAGAACAGAGTGACTGTATTCTCACCATTTGTGTGTTTGATTGAGTCATGGTGGGGGAGGGATGTCAGCTTTGGTGCACAGAAGTAGTGTGCAAAGAAAACATTAATAACAGCACCAAGCTTATTCCTTCCTTCCCTTTTTTGTAAATAAAATTGAGCACCCCACCACCACCACGCTGTAATTTTCATATAGCCCCTCGGAGACTGCAGACCATTTACAGTAAGCCAGCACATCCTACTGTCTGAATAAACTGCGAGCACGGCTGAGTTTGTTGTTTGCTCAACATGACTAACAGCCCCATTGATGTAATCTAATTGAATCAGCTCAATCAAGAATAGCCCTCTAATGAAATCTGTAGTCATCACTCAACATAACAAAGATTCCTGCTATGATAGGATCTGTGCCTGGGCAAGTTGTATGACATGTCAAGGCCACATTTGTATGGCAAAGGCCAAATGAGATATGGGGGAAAAAATGAGGAAGGCATATCTGAGCATCTGATTTTATTTTATCCCTTTGTTAAAGGGGTTCGGGATGGGGAGGGGGGTATTGGTTGTTACTGGTTGGGAAAGAGAATGACTGGCTCCTCCAGTGACTGAAATACGAGAAGAACCAAATCTGTTTTCCATGTATGCATGCAGCTGCTGCCAAAGAGCAGCACTCGCCCCTCTCCCAGCACTACCACCACCACCTCTTTACTGTCCGTGACCCCCGCACAGGCACACAAAATTCTCATAACTCCGGAGACTGCCATCCCCGCTTAATGACTGTGTCTCCGCAATCGGATGGCCACTCCTGCACTTAACCATTTAGTGAGGAGGGGGAATCACTGTGCTTTATGCCTTATCACAATCAAATGGCATCAAGGAAAGCTACCAGTTCCAGCCTTATCAGTGAAATCAGAAACTGAAGGAATTTTCTACATTCTGGTCGCCGGAGAAAGCTGGAAAGAGACGCTGTCAGAAATGTCATTCCTGAAATATCAGCCCCTCAAACCACATTGCCTCGTCCTTCATTCCACCCTCCACTTCTTCACTTGACATAATCACTGATCTAACAATGGCAGACAGGCAAAAGCCCAGGTATGGGGAAAAGTGACATTAGGAAATCTTTTTATAGAGCAACTAGTGTCAAATAAGCAATTATTAAATGAGGACAGCTTATCACATTGGGACAGGCAGAACAGTCTGTACTTGGAGGAAGTTTGTAGCGTAGAAAGTTGTGGAGTAAGTCAAAAAGTTAGTACTGGGAGTGATCTTTAAATAAAAAAAAATAAAAAAAAAGACTTAAAAAGTGGTCCCTCCTGTGGGAAGCAGCTATGAAAGGTGCTGGCAAAAACAGGAAACAAGGAGGGCCCAGAGCATCCAAGGAGGCTCATGTGACTTCTTCAATTATCGCTGCTTCTAATCTTCATTTATCTGCAATTCTAATGAGGTTTAAAAAGATATCTAATAAAAAAAAAGGGTGTCTTTGAGTCTCCTTGGGTGCAGTACATCCTGTGTGTACATTATGAATAAGTAAAATGAATAAGGGTGAGCTGTATTTGTTTAAGGTGGTGTTTCATGTTGTTAAAATGCACCTGCCTTTTTAGGGTGGTTTTATTTTATTCTGCACACCTCTAGATTTACAAGCAACTTAGCATGCTGACCCCCCCAAAAATCAAAGGAATGCCTGCAGCATGATAGATCCATATGAGAGAATTCATACCAGAGCATGATTTTTATTTTCTCTTTTGAGGCTAAATGTGACTAATTATGAGAAGAACCCTCGAGGCTGTGAATATTCTTTTTTTTTTCTTTCTTCTTTTTTTTTTTTTTTACATTTCACAAACCTTTATTTTACTAAACTATTTGCATTTGAGAAACTAGAAAGCATTCTTTAATGGAGCATTAAACTGCAGTTTATGGTTATAAGTGTTTCTCTGTCAGTCTGCTCACCAGAGTTTCCCGGTATCTCGGGTCCCATTCGATCAGGCGGACTGGGACTGGACTCCGGTATGACATTGTCTGGAACCTCCGGCACTGCAGGGTTTGCTGCATTTGGAACTGTGGGAAACATAAAAACACACACACACACAGACACACAAAAACTTAGCCTTGGCAAGGTGCATGTACTGAATTGAAATTACTTATTCTCTGCAACTGCATGGATTACTTTTATTATCTTTGATATATCTTTTGTGTTGGGAGAAGGTTATCTTTGCATGTGTTGAAAGTGTTTCAGAGGCAAAGATGAAAGCACAAAAAAGAGGAAGGACAAGTTAGTGAGCGTCTGTGAAACACGGCAATATCCCTGTCCTGCTATAAAAAAAAATTTAAAAAACGAGCTCACATCTACATCAGCAGCTCCTTCAGCAAACACTCAGACAGGCATTTCCACCACTGACACATTCATGAGAGTGTAGGAGACAGACACACACACCACCGTGTACACACACAAATGCACACACCTACAATATACTTACAATACACTTAGGCATGGCAGAATGAGGGTAAAGTAGTTATATATTAACTTTTTATTGTTTTACATTATTCATCATGTTAAAAGGCCATAATATGCCTTATTTATTGCTTTGGCTTTAACTCTGCCAGAAAGAGGCAGGCTTCTGAGGAGAACAGAACAGAAGAACAGGAAGAAAATGGGGGAGACAAGGAGAGGGAGAGGGGAAGGGATTGCATAAGCTTTGAGGTGAACGCAAAGGAAAGAGAACAGTTTATCTCTCTGTCTGTTGTGATCTCAGCCAACACACTTTGAAGTCTTTGTGCAGTAAACACTGGTGGGTCCACAGCGTGGTTTATACAAGGGCAGGGTCGGCAGACAGAAGACAGTTATAAACTATTACCGTGACCAGTCAGATGGAAGCCACAGTACACTATCAGATGCTTCTTCTCTATCAGCCCTTATCTGCATCTGCCCAAAGGCCCGTTTGAGGGGCGTGTGTGTGAAATAGAGAGGAGGGCGTGTGAGGCAATTTACATTTGAGTCCCCTGTGGCATGTGTGTGTGTGTGTGTGTGTGTGTGTGTGTGTGTGTGTGTGTGTGTGTGTGAAAAAGCCTTTCGGTCTAGCTGTATATTTTCTATTTCCACCCCAGCTTGGGCAAATCTCAAGTAGAGAATGATCAGGGTGGGGGTGGTTGAAGACAGATATTGGCAGATATGATACAAGAAAAAGGAAGAAGGACAAAGAAGGAAAGAAATATGAGCATGTTAATTTCTTTCTCTCCTTTTTGTTCTTTGGAACATAAACCTCACTGTTCTCCATGTCCACACCACGCGTATTGCTCCTTACTGATTGCAGCAGTGGTGAACCTAGGCATGGGCTGTTGTGTGCTGTCAATAATTGATGAGGAAAGACAGGAGTGAGAAGTGGGAACATTCACGCATGACAGAGGATATGAGAGCACACAGTGATCTGATTCACTCTGTGAATATAGCCACAACACTGTGTCAACAACTGAGCATGTGCAGGGAGTGTTCTAATGTTCTGACCCATTTTTCCTAGTGTGTACTGCTGACATTTCCCTTAGCTATGCAGACAGCAACTACCTCAGAACTGCCAACCCACCAGAAGGAGGGAAAAGGTGGGGAAAGAGGAGGAGAGAGAGCAAGAGGAGACAATGATGGAGCGAGGGAGCCAAAACATGCGGGGGAGATGCGTTTGAGGCGGTGAGTCAACACATTTCTAATGAGCGCATGAGTGACATGAGTGTAGTGGAGGGGAAAGAGAGTGCCGAGACAGCAGCGTACGTATAAAAAAAACCCAGACTTCCTGCATCCCCCCCCTCCAATCAGCTTCTCTTCTTTTTAAGACAAGAGAGAATGCGAGGCATTTAAAAACAATTAAATATCAATGTGTCAGAGACAGATGAATCAACGTGAGCTATGCCCAGGCGTGTTGTCACAGTTAAATAGAAATGCAATGCAAATGTAGCATTAGAAGAATGTGCACATATTTCACAGTGGAATGAGTCACCAGAAGACAGGCATAGTGAAAAGTGCAAAGGAGTACAAGGGGACATATGGGAAGATCTTGGGGATCTGGCGAGAGGAGGAGCTGGCATTCAGGCTACAGATATGGAGGGAATGTGAATCAAACACGGCAGCATCTGGGGTCAGAAGCAAGCAGAGCCCAGGTTTTTGTGTTTGCTGAAACAAAGCCTTGTGTGGCCACAGACGATAGAAGTGAAGAGGGGCACAAATAATGCCTGCTCTCTGTAATGATTAGTCTACTGAAGGTTTGTTTTTTAAGTTGGGTAATTTAAATGTCAAGAAACTATGGGAAATTACTTTTTATCACAGAGTTTAACAATTCACCAGCCAAATACATTACAATTGTGAATAAATTAAAAAGGAGGAAAAACAACACACTTTCAAATCTGAGATGAAAAATAAAATAGAAAATAAATAGAATTAAAATGTTTAAGAAAACAAAGTTCCTAAATTTTCATGAATATGAGATAAAATGGTGTACTATTAGCTAAATGTGCTCAAAACAGTATCCAATGCTAAAAATTGTCCAATGGATTACAGCTGATGAAGGTGATAGCTTAAACCAAATACTGTAGAGGTGTGTTCAATATTAACACATACTATAATCCATAAGATCATGTCTTTATGTAAAATCTTAAATGTGTAAAATAACAGGAGCCATTACCTGTAGTGGAGTTGGCTCATAAATTTAATTTAAATGGAATATATTTAACTTTTATATATTTTAAATGGATTATGTATAAAAAAAATTAATTCCCACTCGCCCTGCAGGCAGTCTTTGTCCTTCAAGCTCGGGTCCTCTGCCAGAGGCCTGGGAGCTTGAGGGAAGACGCACACAACCACTGTTTTACAAAGCAAGCACTTCGAATATGTCATTTAAGGAAACTACATTTGCCGGACACTTTATTAGGTACACCGGTCCAGCTGCTCGCTAACACAGATTTCTAATCAGCCAATCATGTGGCAGCAACTCAGAGGATTTAGCCATGCGAACATAGTCAAGACGACCGGCTGAAGTTCAGAGAGGTGGATTAAGTGAACGCGATATGGTTGTTGATGCCAGAGGTCAGAGGAACTCAAATAACCACTCGTTACAATCAAGGTGTGCAGAAGAGCATCTCTGAAGACAAAACGCATCAAACCTTAAAGCAGATGAGCTACAACAGCAGAAGACCGCACCAGATGCCACGCCTGTTAGGAGTGGAAAAAGTGTACCTAATGAAATGGTCAGTGACTGTACATCGCCACTGTTTAATAAAGCGAGCAGTTTTGAATATGTCATTTTGGTAATTTATATAATATATTTATTATATTTTTATATTTGACATATTTCGCTACTTTTAAACTTGTTAATGACAAAAGAATTAATAAATAATAATAGTAATGGTTACTTTCATAACAATAATAGCAACTTCTGGCTTTAGGGGAAAAAAAAAATCACAGCAGCAAAATCAAAGTTCCTGTCAACGCTCTAATTTCTCGAGGACCTTCTTCAAATAGTTACTGGGCCGGTTGGGAGCATTATACATCAAAAGTTCTGCCCGCCCAAAAAAAAAAAGTTCTGCCCACAGAAATAGATTTAAAAGCAGTAACAGCAGGGCCAACAGCATCTTTTCTATCAAGGTTTTTAGGGCACATTGATTGTGATTGACAGCTCGCTTTGGACCATTTTGGGAAATGAGCGCATGGCTCTGGCAAAGTTGAGGAACAGCCAGGAGGTACAGGAACACACTCCAGCTGAGACTAACTTTCCTAGAACTTTCCTCGAAAAAAGGGACATTTCCTTTCAACTTTGATTAACGTTAAACGACAAAATTGTTTTTGCCCAGTTAATAGCTTAGAGTAAAACCCTGCATTCATGCGTCCATGTTGTCGTTCTGCGAGGGTATTACAATCCCAGGCTATTGGATGCTCAAATTGACCTACATGGAAAGATAATGCAATGCCTGTCTCTTTGTGAGATGGCTGTGGGTATTTTTCACTGCATCCGCCGAATTTGTTCCCACTCAGACCTTGCTAGCATCAGCAGCTTGTTAGCTTCTATCTCTCTCCCCGACTGCCAGGATACACTGCTGTCATCTCACAAGCCAGCATTCAAATATCTGCACACAAATTTGCAGACATAAACACACGCACGCACGCACACACACACACACACACAGACACACACACACACACACACGGAGATTTCTCAGTGAGACTCAGTTTATTTTTGACATGTTGGGATCTAGCTTTTAAGCTGGAATCAGATCACCATGGAAGGCAGATGTTCCTCTCAGATGGTGGTTAGTGTCTGTTTCGGTCAAAGGAAACAAACTGAGAATTGGGGAAATGTTTACAGAGTAACACATCTGTGTACTGTAGCCTGTCAAACTCAGGATATGGATGTCCACATATAAAGTAAAACTGCGCATAAAAGTGAAATGTATGATGCAAACCAAATGCTGCGACCAAAGATATCCAAACAAAGTGAGCTTGTTTACTTCTAGCATTTTTAGATGACTTGCCCCGACCATGCACTTACATACCAATTTCAAACACATTTTCATTCTGTGATTACTGCACAAGAATCACAGCCGAGGAACATCAGAGGCCTTTTTTTTTTTTTTTTTTTACAATTTGGAATTGGAGTCATTCCTCATAGATGTTTCTCATTTGGTTGTTATTCCTCCAGGATCTAATTTTCCACACTATGTGCAAAAACTGTTTGTGGACATTTAAGATGTATTCAAAACTAGCACACAAATGTAGAGATGAGCTAATGGATAAAGTCATCCATTAGGGTATATGTAACTTTATATGGTAATAACAATCTATATCGAGGTAGTTTTTTTTTTTCCTGTTCAACTGAAAAATGATGATGGAAATTCAGTGGCTGGCAAATCAAGTCAGTGATGCACAAATCCTGAAAATCCAATAGTGCAGTCCACAAAGTAGTCCTGATTATTGATTTGCAATACTGCCTGTAACTACACAACACAACACCGATATCAAGGGGGTAATAACAACAGTGTATGAGCACTGTCCTAGAGTCTAAACCAAATCAATAGCTACTAATTTCACAGTGATTTTTAAAACTGGAATTATTTTTTTTAATTAGAAGTTTTCCTAAATGATGTATGTGCTATTAGTTTTAAAAAGTATAACCTCACAGCAATGACCTTAAAGTATTTGTCAGCTATAAATAGCTTCACATGTGAAACATCTATACCAGCTCATGGAATGACTGACATTAAAATATAGCTCAGCTTTAATCTTACACTCTCAAATATAATATAAAATATGAGTTTATAAAGGGATATTTATGAAGTTTATTAGCTGTATCACTGTTATAGGCAAAAGCTGCACTTATTGCATGTCACTGTTCATGATAACTGAGCAAAATCCTTCCAATAGCAAAGGTCACCAGATACGGCAGAAAGCTAAAAATAAATATATAAAAAAATTTTCAAGTTTAAACAAGGTCTTTATCAAACGAGTATTTCCGAGGTCAAGATTAATTCAAAGTCAGGTTGTTTGCTTGAGTTAACTTCCAGCATGCCTGTGAACAATTGGTACATAAATATCACTGTTAATCCTTTTTATATTTAAAGAAATTTGACTATATTGTGTAAAAACCTGTACAAGTCATGTGATCCAGCTGTGCATTGACTATATTTTTCCAAATGTATTTTTCATAAGCTACCACATCATGCTGCTATTATATATATATATATATATATATATATATATATATATATATATATATATATATACACACACACACACACACAAATAAATAAAAAACTGATGTCAAAGTATTGGCCAACATTAGATCATCATAACAATCATCTTTTCCTTGCTATACATAAATTCTCAGAAAATTCAAAATCTATTTTGTAAATTTTATCTGGAGCAGTTGGTTTACACAAAATTTGTCACAGTGTCACTTAAGTCAATAAATTAGGTGCTGCCCTCAAAAAAGTCATAAAAAATGACAATAATATTAACCTTGGTGGCCAATCTATTTTCTAACGTATCTTAACAGTTCCACAGAGCTGGTCTGGTTGGAGGCTCGAGGCAGACGTGTCACACTACTAACACACAGCGTTAAATGAAAATGTCACACCAAAGTGAAACATAGCTTTAAGGCAGAAGCGCTGTATTGTGTTCTACATGTGAGGTGAGCACACTTTTACCTTGCCCGACTTTCATGATGACTTTCATGGCTCGGCTCTTGCACACGCCTCCCTCCCGGTTTTCGAGGCCCTCGACTGTACCGTTGGAGGTTGCTGGAGGGTAAGAAGGAGAAAGTGGGAAGAAAAAAAAAAGGAATGAGAAAAAGTGGGAGGACGTTGATGGAGGGTAAAGAAGAGAAACGCAGGGGAAAAAGAGAGAAAGAGGGGGGAGAGATGATGACACACTGGTTAATGAGCACGTCCATAACGCATAGAACTAATCAATATTTACGACAAGCGCTGATTAGCTGTTCCAGTGATTAGCCGTTCTCATCCTCAATCAACCGCCAGCTTCTCTCAACGGTGTGTCTCATTAACACAATAAAGTGAAGTCAAATGAATGGAACAACATTAGAGTCTACTGAGGGTGGTGGGTGCTCAGGTGAAGAAAAGAAACATGGTCAAACCTGTGAGGGTGGTCTGTGTGTGTGTGTGTGTGTGTTTTTGTTTGTGCATAGTTTAACAGTGAGACATGCCAGCAAGAGTTCCAGCTGCTTGCCAAGTCCTCCAGCAGCTTACTCTCCCTGAGCCACATGTGTCACTACTTGCTGGTAGTGCAGCGAGCTAAATGCCTCCCTTAATGTGTGTGCATGTGTGTGTCCATTTATATATTAGCGCACGTGTGCGTGCATGTGTGCGTGTCAGCCTCTCTCCATTTGCTTTAAAGTGCGTACCCGTTCCCTAACTTGAGCGAGGAACTCGGGGTTGAGGGTTGTTTATTCAATGTCACATTCACTTCAGACACTGCGATACAATTGGCTGTCTATTTTAGGGCCCATGATAATGACCTAGGGAGACAGAGTGTGACTCTGACCTTAACACTGGGCAGCTAAGCACACGGCTGTATGTGTGTGTCTGCGGGAGTGTGTGTGTGTGTGTGTGTGTGGGCATGCGCCTGTGTGGGTGCATATGATGGCAGCTCTAATTTTGGAATTCCCCAAATGAGCTCCATCTCCGCTTAGTCTGGTGTTTCAACTCACTCCCTTCCTCTGAAATGCTTTTGTTTCTCTTCCTTGCATTATCCGTCTCGGTCTCTCTTTCCCTGGTTTTTTTTTTTTTTTTTTGCTCACTTCATTTAGTTTTTTTTTTCTGTTTTTATCAGCACTATCTGGCTCTACCCCTCCCCTTCCCTCCCTCTTAACTCAATGACCATCTCCCTGGGTGATTGCCTCAGATGGCACCCTCATTATGATGAGAATAGTCTTGGAGAGGCTGCTTATCTAATGATGACACAAGAGAAGCAGACTTGGCAACAGGCAGGGGAGTTGGGTAGGTCCAAACAATGCATTACAAATACTGCTGGCATGACGTATCAATGTTTCTACATGCGTTTCCCTGCTAGAAACCGATGTTGTATCGCGCTGCATTGAAATCTGGCTCTGCAGCTATGTAAAGAAGCTCATCTAGTTGATTCATGTGCTGTCATTCCTAAGTGTTATTAATGTTGACATTTTGTTGCCCTGTGGGATTTCAGCTTTGTGCTTCAGCAAAATTGAAGAAAACCAAATAATGAATTGCACTAATATTATGCTACATTATCAGATCACACTCAGAGTCTGAGGCGAATTTACAACAAGAACCACAACATTTTGTCAGCGTGGCCGGAGAACTCGATAATTTGCGAGAATGATTGTGATAACATCATGTCGGGGCCGCTTGGCAAAATCCCTCGCTGTAGACTCAACACGACTGAGTGAACCGGACACCAAAATATATACGAGAGGGGCCAGAGGAGCTTGGCACTGCGCAGGAACCAAAAAAAAAGACTTTAAATTTACGTGGGGCATTAATGTGAAAGAACACTCAAGACTAAGTGAGTCTTATGATTTATGTAAAGTCTATGCAGGGACCATGTCTCCTCCAAAGGGAACATTCAAAGACAGTGAGGTGAACAGGCCTGTTTCCAGTCTTGAAGGTGCACCCGTCTCCCAGCCCCTCAATGGCCCAGACGCTGCCATAAGTGCTAACCTCATCCCTGCCATTTTCCACCCAATTTCTTCTCTTCTTTCAATTTTTAAATTTCCCAGGGCAAGGTTATACAAAAATGAGTTCTTTGAAGATCAAGCTCAAAGGCGCTTGAATAATCTGACTAACAGTGAGCTTCATGCTATGAATTTTATATCCACTCCAGGAGAGCAAATCTACTCAGTGTTAACTTACTTCTGTCATCTAAATTAACTATTCCTTCAGGCTGGCTAAACAGGCCTCTGCTACTGATGTGGCATAATGATAAGTTGCCCCTTTGCGGCTTCTGTTTAGCCAAATAACTGAAAGAGAGCTGGATTTATAAAGAGATGATTGCTTTATATGTTTTTTGCATTCAAGCCATTTGAAAGAAATAATTCAGGCCTTTACTGTACCACTGGAAATTCATAATCCAATTAACTGTGTTCAATTTTAACCACATTTCCTTAAATAAATCATATTTTAAGTGTTATTTAAGGTGGAAATCAACTCCAGAGACAACTGTTGAGTGCATTTAGAGATGTGCGGTGAATCTTGAAACAGTAAAACCTGCACACCGTTAAGCACCACACATTTCTGTGTTGCTCGATATCGGTGCATTTACATCTATCATGTCAAACATCAGACAAAAAAAAAAATCTGCCAGGCATGCTACTCAAGATCCTTAAGCTTACCCCACAAATAAAAAGACGTACTGCCAGATTTTTCTTTAAATCTCAAAAGCCTTTCACTCATTCTCTCTCTCTTCCTCTCACTCAATTTGTCCCCACTCTTTAACCCTCCCTCTCTTTCGTTTCATCCCTCGCGCACTGACGTTAATCCAAATCTGGATTTCCAGATATTAAAAGGCCGACGGTCGTGTCATGTTTTGGAGAGAGCAAACTGGGGAATTGGGTCTTCTTGTGTGTCTCGGCAGAGATAAAAACACACGGGGATAAAGGAACGGCAGGACGAAGAACAAAGAAACTCCCAGTCTGCTGCTAATGATTTGAGGGAACAAACTGGTTCAGTATTAAGCGGTCCAGAATACTGAAAGAACTGGTCATTGCATGAAGGAATGTTGCTCTTTTTTTTTCTTTTTTTTTTAATAAAGCCGTCGGCTCCAGAGAATGGCTTTTGTATGATTTAAGGCCCTCTTTGTGGGTGTGGATCACTGGCCACAGAGTGACTAGTGGGGGGAACAAAAGATCTACAGCTGCTGAAGTCATAAGAGAAACCAGGTGCCAAATGTTGATGTTGGGAAATATCGACAGCACAAATGTGTCAGCCAAGAAGAAGCCTTACAGGGGAAAGAGTTGGCCTGGAAGAAAGGCTCCTGTTCCAATACTACACACGTACCACTACTGCACACATTACCTGAAGCATAACCCATTAACATGCATATGTGAATGTAAGTGCTTGCAAATACACCAGTGCACACAGACTTCACAAGGACATTCAGGGTAGAGTGGAAGGTCTGCTCCCCGAGGTGCTCTGAAGAGAAGAGTGGGAGAAGTGTGAGAGGAGCAATACTGACTGGCCAAGACAACACAAGCTAAGGCTACAGTGTGATGCGGTGGTCTATATTTATTCTCAGGTCTGCTAAATGAGGTCACTCAGGTGGTCCTGCTGAATACATTCCCCATCTCCATCGTGAATCATCTGCTGCTTATTATTCCTGTCCAGCCCAGGGGGGGCTGCTTTCATACAGCGCAATGGGCTGTGTGTGTCCGGGAGCATGTGTACACTCCTGTGTCTATGCATGCAACATCTGCCCAAAGCACCAAACCAGGGGATAGATACAGTCCATGTGACAGACAGAGAGCAGGTTGTTTAATGAGAAAGTGGATGAGAGGTGACATTCATTGGCTACCTTTCACACACACCGCCCCCCCATTCTCTACAGCATTCAGACTTCCACTTAGACGAGCAGAGCAGGCACTGGGTAGTCACAGTAACCACCAGTAATAATGTCTGCATTAAAAAAAAAAAGAAAAAAAAAGCTAAATACATAAACAGGCACAACCACAATCCGATCATTTACACTTAGCATCAAGGAAAAAACACAGACACAAAGAGCTATTTCATCCATTTGAGGCAAAACAGGGAGCTAACACAGCTGTGGCAGGTATGAGTGTCTGTATCAAACAGAGCGTCACAGCAGAAATGGCTATTTCTCATACCTGTGACTTTCCTATCTCAGGTTTTGTTTACATTACCGAACCAGAATCAAAGTGGTGAGAAGGAAAAGAGGGCCTATTTGCACAAAATATTTCACTCCTGAATGAGCACAGAGAGGGTTAGATTAGGTTTATGCGCCTGATTCCAGAGATAACCCACCCCAGCAGATCTGGCATGCATGCAAGAATGCACGTGCGCACACACACACACACACACACACACACACACAAATATACACACACACACATACACTCTCACAGACACAAACACAAAGTGAGGTTGGCAGACTGGAAATAATACTGGGGGATCTAGATGTTTGCACTTTGAACCTTTTCTAATCCTTAGTATTAGGGCATGGCTAAAGCCTGATTATGGTGGAATGAAATGGATCTAAATAGATGTCCCAGCCCATCAGCCTTCCATTTCTTTGTCCTAGAAATAGAAATGGAAATAAGTAATCAACCTCCAACCTCTTACTGGCCGACTATCCCACGTAGCCTCCTCCACAGGTCTGGCACCAGCAAAGTAAATTCATTCAGACTTTTCATATCATCTTCGATAAATTAGGTCCTCTCAGCCTAGCTGAGAGTTTTTTCCTGTGTTTCTTTTCAATAATAAAACCTGGCAGACAATATAAAATAGTCATATCTTCAACACTAGTCCTGCACATTCTTCATGCTATTTTGGAAATCCAATATTGAATTTAGGTTAGAATGAATGCGGTTTTGAGTAATGAGGGTGGACACAGATGATTTTCCCATCTTCATGCTCAACAGCAATTCTTTTTTTTCTTTTTCTTACAATTTACTCTTGCAAAGCATCACCAAGTACCAGCTGTAACATTACCATGTGCTCTCTGTTATCAGGAGCCACTTTGCTGAGGGTACAGAGAGCAGGTAGCAACGTTAGTGTCCAGGTTTAAGGCTGGTTAGTGGCCCAGTGCACACAACTGTTGCTCAGCTCACTGCTTCAGTATGCAGCCAGAGGGGGAGCTCCTCTCCTGTGCCCTGATTACAATAAATTCTCTCTCTCTCTCTCTCACACACACACACACAAGCTTGATAATTTCCCTATAAAGTATCTGTATATCTATCTATACATAAATGCACACAAGTGCAATCACAATTGAAAAGGTTACATACACACACACACACATATACGTAAGCACTTTGGCCTACAGAAGTGAACAGAGATGACATGCACACTGACATGTGCATACACACACAAATATATATTCATACACACACACACACACACACACACACACACACACACACACACACACACACACACAGAGGCTCCCAGAAGATCAGGCGGGACTTAAGAGCTCCTCCGGCACCAAAATTACAGGATACCTCTAAATCCTCCCAGCAGAGAGCACTATGGGATGGCGCAGGGTGCAGGGGTGGGGGTGCTGCAAGGGTGTGAGAGAGGTGTGTCTGTGTGCGTGTGCATGTACATGGAAAGAGGAATGGCAGGAGAGGAAGCTGGAGATTCCTTTTTTTTTTTTTTTTTTTTGAAGACGAGTAAGTGTGCGAGCTGGAGAGGGGTGAGATTTGATCTGTCTGAAGTGTGCCTGCATGCGTGCATGTGTGTACGGGTTGCAGGATGGGTGTGCATGCATATGCCGGTGAGGGAATATGGAAGGAGGTGATGAAGTGAGGAGGAGGAGGAGGAGGAGGAGGAGGAGGAAGGCTCCGTTTGGAAAGAAGAAGTGGGAGGTGATCTCTCTGTGAAGTAAAGGAAGCATATGTGTACTGGATTGTGTGCATCTGAATACTTGTGTGCATTAGTGTGCATGTGTGCGTGTGTGCATTAGTGTGCATGTGTGCGTGTGTGTGTGTGTGTGTGTGTGTGTGTGTGTGTGTGCGTGTGTGTGCGCGTGTGTTTGTGTGTGTGTGTAGGCCAGCTTGCTTCTCTCTCACTCACACTCAACATTTCTCTTACACTCTCCTCTAAGTATTCAGTTGCATGTGTTTCTTGGCTTGTAAAACTGAGTCCATCTGAGTAAACTCTGCGTTGATTGTGAGTGTGCGTATACATTTCTGTGCATTTGAATCTGGGTGCAGATTTGTACAAATGTGTATAAACATCACTGGAAATATATCACTTACTACTTTTTTATTATGTGTGTGTCTTTTTATGTGTAGGTGTGTGGTCCTAGGTTATCAAGCCAGAGGTTGGGCATTATGGACTTCCCAGCTAGCCCTACAGGGTTAGTGCTTCAAGACTACTTATGACAGCTTTTAACCTCTGCAGAGGACCTGTCAGCAGTTCCCAAAGTGTCTGTGTGTGTATATCTGTGAAACATTTGTGTGTGTGTGTGCCTGTACAAGACTCCCAGCCCACAGTCACAGAGAGCTTCTGCATCATTTAGCTGCGGGTGTCTGCGTGTCACCTCAACCCTGGATCCGGTGGGGCAGAGTTTTTACACCACTGCACTTTCCACTCTTTATTTCCCAGCTCAGCACGCTACAAAACCCTTGTGCTCCCATACACGGCGCAAAACTTCCCCTCATTTCCACACACATTTTGCACAAAGACAAAGGAAGATATTGCCCTGTGTGCACGAGCACGAGAAAAGAAGGGAAGAAGTGCACATGAAGAGTTTTCAAGTACACACACACTCACACCTACACACAAACAAACAAAAAAAACACACAAGGCACGGGCCGTCTGTTGGATCAGTAGGAGATAAAGGATGCAGAATAACAGGAGGACCTTGGGGAGCAGAGCAAGTCATCTGTCTCAAACACGAACAGACTGAGCGCGCTCCAACATGACATGATGTAGACAGACTCATCTTAGAGCTCATCGCATCCTGAACCTCTCTCTCGCACCCCGCCCCGCACAGACACGTCCACGATGCACACATTCGTAAACACACCGATAAACAAACGCGGCCTGCTCAAAATGTGCAAGCATGCTTCTAAGCCCGGGCCCACACAATCTGACAGGTGCACACTGAGGGAGTGCAGAATTCTGAATGCAATCGATTGTCACAATAAAACTGTGTAACCTGAAGGGTGGGGGGCTTAAAGCTCCTAATACTATAAGCTGTTGCATACAGTATTAAAGTTATGAGAAGCAGCGATGGCACTCACAGCATTCAATATAAATTTAATAACCACACCAAGAGTAAAATTCAAGCCTACCACAGCTCCCACTTCTCCCAATATGGAGCATTTTTAGATATTGGCTATTTCAACTTTACCAGCTATTTTAGCTATAATATATTCTGTTGTGTGGAGAAGTTGCCAGTAGCCCACACAACCCTCCCTAATGACAGAGTAGCTAATTGGCAGTAATGGCTCTTTTCACCGATATCATCGAGCTGCAGCCACAGAAAACCTCAGCAGTTTAACACTAATCATTTACAGAGAAACAACTGGGAAAAACAGCCTGAAGAAGTGGCCGAGAGTAGCTCTCTTTGCCTTAGATGACCAGCAGCTATAAATGTGTAAATACGCAGTCTTAACCATTAAATAAATCAATAAATAAATCAGACAGTTGGGTCTGCAATTTCTTTGTTTGCTGTTGCTCTTCGTCAATAAGGTATGTTTTTTTTGTTCTTTTTTTAAAAGAGGCACAGCCCTAGTGGGCACACACACATTTTTCACCTGTTAGTTTTGTGTATTCAAGGGTGCTAAACAAGCCATGAGTGACACACACACACACACACACCCACACAGACACACACCCACCCACAAACATACAGTTGCCCCTGAACTCCCCCAGCAGACAGTGCATCATTTGACTAATAGCAGCTGAAATGTTGTGTGTTCAGAGAACTAAGTAGAGGGGAAACTAGGTCAGAGAGAGAGAAAAAAACTGGCATTTCACCTTCCTATCGGTCTGAGTTAAAGGTTAGCAGGGATGCTGCACATGCTGGGACACACACATATAGTGTAACACACACACACGCTCTAAAGCTAAAGGTTAATATAGTTCACACAGGAGTTGCTGAGTTAGTGTTTATCTCGGTCTTAAGCATTATGTATCTGTGCACAAGGCTTGTTTGCACGCTTATGTGCGCAGCTAACAATGAGCACAAGTTTCATCCTTGTTAAAGACAGAAGCTAGTTCAGTATTTGCTATTTGTTAATCCCGCCTGAGGCTCAGTTTGTTTTCTATCGCTATCATCTTCCAAATTTCTATTAATCCACATCAACAATCAGTCAACATGACTTCTACCCCTGTATTTCAGTTCATATCTCCAACCAGCTGATACCAGCCTCGCTAACTTCTAATCCATTCTAATTTGTTATGAGGAACCTTTTTTTGACATGACTGATCGCTTCCTGTTTAAATAATAATCATAAAAAAAAACTCCTTTCAACATTTTTGCAATATTGTTTGGTCATGTTCATTCCGGGAAGTTATGCACAAAGAAATGGAGCATAATATTCAATTTTCATTCTCTATTAACCGTCATTTTATACAAGGGAGAGCTGGGGAGGTGCCAGGAGAGATGGCAGGCAAAATAGACAAGTATCTGTTGAGAATATTAAGAGTAACTGCCCTGAAATAAGCGGCAACATGAAATGTGTCAAAAATTTTCAATGCAGCCATAAATCATGGAGTAAAAATTCAATACATGGGGTGAATAACATACATCAACAGGGGACCTTCAGAGGTGAAGAGGTGCTTTGATGTGTGAATTGTCTATTACTAAGCCACACATCAGACTTTAATTTTATTTAGCTGTGTATTAAGTATTATTATTGCTCTTGTTCATTTACTAATTTAAATTACTAAAAATGGGTGATTTTGCTTTGTGAGGCATTTAAATGAAGCCTAATTTTGTGAGAGATCCCATTATTGATGAGAACTAAAAAAAAAATGAGCATAACATTTTTAAAAAGTCAGAAAAATGTCATTTTTGCATTGAAGAAAAAGAACTGTAGTCTCTTATCGCACTCTGTGACTATAATGAGGGAACCGCTGGTCTGGCGATATTAAATTTTTCTCAAGTTTTGTCCTTACTGTTGACAAGAGAGCTGATTATTTCATGGGGTGCGAAGGACAAGGTCTAATTGCAGGTTTATACGCCATAACTGTGAGGGACACCTTTTCCTATGCCTCGAATATAAGATTACTCTTTCCGTATCACAGATGCTGACTTTTCTGCACAAATATTAAATGCATGAAGGTCATATTTTATTTGAATGCATTAAAAACTATTTTTCTCCACAGCAAATGCATTAACAATGCTCTTACTAACACGGAATCCACAAATTGTTATTGCAAAGCAAACTGCAGTGTTGTGGCCTCATTCTTACTGTACTGTCGGGAAGGGGGGGGGGGTTACAGCACTGATTAGCCTATTATTTCTCTCACGAAAATGCCTTTGTATTTAGCTTAGTATACTATAAATCCCAGTAGTTATGTCCTTAAAAACATCCCGCAGCATCCACATTAGTGGGTGGTAGTGCAATTGTGAGGTTACACACGTGTAATCAGGAGGCAGATGTACAAACAATGTCTCCTAGTAAGCTTGTTCCCCAGCAGGGTACTCATTGAAGTTTTTTTTCGTTTTGCTTCATTTGCACTGCTAATCACATGAGGTGAACTGTGGTTCACCCGCTAAATCCCAACAGATGATAAAACTGATCCCCTCTGTCTTTTCTCTGGCCTCTGTAGTCGTCTACAAAGGTGACGTGAGACTCTGGACTCCAGAGAGGAGTCCCCCTCCTCAATCCACCTCTGAGGGTCCACGAGCCACAAATCAGCCTCCACCACCTGATAAAGGTACCGCTGGGATAGATCAGAATGTGGTGAGAGATAGCAGTGGCATGTCAAAGGCCGCGAGGGTTCAAAAATTTAGACTGGCTCAGGGAGTCCTCTGTGAGTAACCTTGCCCTGAGAGAAACCAGAGGTGAAGTGATGGAACACGTCGACGAGCACTAATGGCGGTGGACAAAATACCCGCATCACTCACGCTGATGTACATAAAATGTTTGTATGCATTACGTAAATCTATTTAGATTTTTAAGTGTGTGTACAAGTGCACAAGGCTCTTTTGTGTCTGCATGGCCCTCCCATACCTTATCCATTCATCCTCCGCCGAGAGAGGAGCTTCATTTTCGCTGACCTTTTCAGTATGGCCTCCAGAAGAGAGTTATGACAACTGAGCAAGCCCGGTGTTTCTCGGCACAATAACACCACATCAAAGATGGGGAACCAACAAACAAACACACAATAATTCTTCCTGCAGGCGCAGCGCATCCCATCTCAAATAGGCAATGCAAAACAAACCAAATGAGGTGCTGTAAATGAGAGTGAAGGATACAGGGAATGTGCTAGGAGAGTCCAGGCGCTGACCCAGGTGAGAAAACTGCCTTCAGGCTAATGATGCAGCTTGTATAATAATCAGGTGTGAGCAACATCAAAAGGGAAAGATTTAGCTAACATGGATTAATTGCTACAAGGTGTCAGAAAACAGTTTTCATCAAAAAAGCTCAAAGATATTACTCAATTAAAAAACCCTCTCATTCGAGAGGCTGCAACAATCAGAGATTGGCGTTTGTGCTTGCTAAATGCCTCGAAGAAATAACTAGGCAATGTGTTGCAGCAACAGAGAGATTATAATGGTAAAGGCGGTGAGATAGGGG
The DNA here is from genome assembly GCA_024447675.2 of Pterophyllum scalare. Classification (NCBI taxonomy): domain Eukaryota; kingdom Metazoa; phylum Chordata; class Actinopteri; order Cichliformes; family Cichlidae; genus Pterophyllum; species Pterophyllum scalare. The sequence goes on along the minus strand of JAMQGT020012227.1, from coordinate 125,409 downwards.
ACATGGAGAGTGAAAGAGACAGCACGAGAGACAGAGAGTGTACTTGTTATAGAGGACAGAGTGGATGTCAGTCCATCTGTTGTCCACAAAAACAAAATCTGCAAAAAGGAAGAACAAAGACAGAGAGAGAGAGAGAGAGAGGGCGAGAGAGGACAGTGCACAGGTGTGTGGGCGTGCGCGTGTCCCTGTGACTGTGGACGTGTGTGCATGTGTGTGAATTCTTTCACATTAATGTGTGAGCCTCTGTGCCTAGATCCTGGGGGAATCTCCTGTACCTGCTAACATGGAGGCGACTGAGCAGAGCTGACTGCAACTAACATGCAGCCTAACGCACACGGGCAAACCTAAGAGACACATGGTGACACATAGACAGATGTATAAGGGGTGTGGGGTACAATGTAGCTGATGTGAAATGTGCCAGAGCTCCAAGCGAGGCTCCAAACCGCAGTGAGGCTTCTCAGGCTCTGAGGCCAGGCCTGCAACACAAGAAGTAGGAAAAGAAACACGCTTTTCCTCCCTTCCCCTGTTATTCACCAAAAAGCCCAATCAGAAAGCACAGCAGACCACAGAGAAAATGCTGCTGATTACATCCTAATACGCACAAAGGCAGCAGTTGACACACGTATACAAACATGTACAAACACACACACATGCACGCACACACACTGATTACATCCCCTCTTTCTCTTCATCCTTGGTATCGGTTACACGATAAAAACCACGCTGATCGAGGATCAGTGTTTTTTGGCACAAGGCAATGAAAGAGTTCAGGAGCTTAACCTCTAGTCCGAGAACGGAGAGCGACTGAGGCTCCGGACCGCGGTGCCCCCAGCGCAAATAAACAGCTACAACACAAAAATGTCTGGCTGACTCGAAACAATTTCCTGAAGGATCTGTCACTGTGCAAGAGAGATGGGAGAAGGTGGGGGTGATCTAAGGAGGAGAGAAAATAGGTGGAACAGCAAAGGCGGATGGAGAGGTAGATTAAGTTGCACAGGAAAAAAAAGGGGGGGTACAGAAAAGAGAAGCAGAGAAATTGGACCTGTGGGTTTGGAACTGGAGGAAAAAAAAAAAATGTTCCGCCGCTGTCTACGAAATCATCGAGTCGCTGCGAGAGGTAGCGCGAGCCTGAATTCAAACACAACACATATTTATTTGAAGACATGTTTCTTTTCAGCATCCATCCATCCAACCATCGTGGCACCCATGCACAAACTCTGACAGTGCGCACGTTTTCACCCATGGGACAGCTGACTGAAAATATCTTGTGCTCAGCTAGAGCACAATGCATACAGCGGCTTCTATTAGGCAAGCAAATCTGTGCAGGGAGAGAGGGAGAGATGGAGGACGGATGTGTGCGAGCAGATTGTGTTTTTGTGCAAGCATCTATTTGCATGCTAGTGTGAGCTTATGAGTATATATATATATATTTGAATTTGCTTATGTGGCTTTGTGCTTATTTATGCCTGTGTGTGTGCACATACACACACATACACACGCCTCTTGTGTGTTTGTCTGCTCCTGTTACTGTGTTTGTGTGCCTGTGGTTGTGCTGGAATGGAACATGGACATTTTGCCTCTGAGCTGAATTCACAGAAACGGGTTTGGTCCTGGCCTGCAGAGCAGTATTTAGACTCTGTATTTATGCATCGGACAACCACAGCAATCTCTATCACCGCCTTGTGATTCATGTTTGTTTGCTTTGCTCTGTGTTGATTTGATTCCATCAAGAAGCTCCCCCACACACACACACATCTTTCTCCCCTAAAACGCTTCCCACAGAAATGTTCACGCCATACCCGGTCAGAGTTTCATCAGCCACCCCTCATCGGAGCTGACCAAGCACGCAGTGGGTTTCCATAGCAAGGATGCGACATTAAAACTAACAGCCTCTATAATTATACATCCATATTTCTCCGATGAGTTTGTGTAAACAAGTCCGGGCTCCAGCTCGGGGAGGCGGATTTCTTGGCAGGCCCCGGCTGAGGGTGCCACTGAATGTCTGTTGGAAAACAAAGCCATTTCAGAGTGTGCCTTGGAAAAGACAAACCACTGTTCTAGGGATGGTGGAGAGGCAGAGCTAGCTCCATCTGACAGACAGAGAGCTGTGATTTGAGCTTAGTTATTGGCCGGAGAAGAAAGACACTGAGAATATGTGTTGTTGGCAACATAGAGGGCAAACAACCTCAGACAATCTCTGATGGAAAGGAAAATATGCATTTCCAGAGTGTTTTAGATTATGGGCTTTCATGGTTTTATCCCGTACTTACGCTTTTTAAAATTTTTTCATAAAGCAATACACTATTGTCCAATATAATTTACCTTATGGACACTGATGCTCATCTTTCCATGTCCTACATTCACTTTTCCTAATCATTTCGGACTCCAAACATGCAGCTATCCAACAGTCTTAATATGCCTCCTCTTGTTTTGCCTGAAGCTATTTTAGGGTTGCAAAACCACAGAGGTAGTTTCAGCATGGAGGAAGAAATTTTCAAAACGCCCAGGAAGCCATGTTTGACAATTGAAAATCGTTCCTGGAGAAATAGTAATTCGACAAATGAGTTTGTGTTAGATGAGAAGGGGGAAAAACTAAAACAAAAAAATCAACAGTACTGTTGCTGCTTCTGAGTCAGCGCTGCGGTCTCTTGTGGCCTCTGTGCTGAGAGGAGATCTAAGATAGCGGTTAACAAAAACAACTTGAACACACTTCCCACAGCACCTGCACACACGGGCACACAAACACACACACAACTTTGAAACATGAGAGCAGAGACGGATGGTTTAAGGAGTGGAAACGAGCAATGACACCGCAGGAAAGAAGAGAGCGTGAGGCCTTGCATGCATGCAGGATAAAAATATTCTAATAAGATAAGCATGGAGCACAGCCGAGGAGGGATGAGTGTCTGCGTTTGGGGATGCACGGTGAGGACTAATTGAGATGAATACATGAATATATCAGCTTCATCTAGCAGCAATGGGCTCAGTCGTAACCAATGGTTACCATTCACTTGTGCAGCCACGTGAGCAGCCCCTCCACTCCCAAAAAAAAAAAAAAAAAAGTACTCATGACCCCCCCCCACCCTCAATATCCCCTCCCCTCCTCCCCCCAACTCTAAACAAACTCCTCTGTAATAAACGAAAGGCAATAACCAGCGACAATCACGCTGTGCCTGCTAACCCTCTCTGAATGAAATATCCAAAGGAGAGCCAGCAGAGGCAGCCTGGATAGATTTGCAAAGCAAGCAGAAAGTCATATATTACACTGGCACTCTAATAAACACGGGGCTATGTTCACTCACAGGAGGGGGGTAAATCTCTTTAGTCCAGGGCATGATGCTTCACCAGTGATAACCTTAGCCGTTAGCAGGGTTTACTTTGAAAATGGAATCCTTTAAGGCTTACTGATTAGCCGCTTTAACCTGTAATCAGTAACATCAATGACAGTTATTTAGTCGATCAACAACTATTACTATCAACGACCAATCTGTAACTTATAACATGCACTCAGCAAAATCATGCACGATGAATTTACAGTTCTACATGAAGCATTTTTCATAAATGCTATGTATAACTTTTGAATCAAAGCATCTTTGATACCATACCGGAGCCTTTACGCTTTTAAACTGTAACATTTTAAAAAACAGGACCAACAGAAATGTTTGCCAACAATACAAATTATTATTTCAGTGCCTGTCAGATTTTTTTTTCTTTACATGTCCACAATCTGATAAATATGCAATGAAACAATGCAGCCTTTGTTCTCTACTTATAATAAGTATGTAGGAGAGGCCATAATTGATGCAAAAGGAAAATCCTGCGTAGAGCCTCTTGCTTGTAATTAAAATATTTCAGTGTGATTTTACAGAGGGAGGCTACCAGATGTTAACAGTTATCATTTCTTAACAAAAAAATTCATTTAATTGCCAGTTAAGAAATGTGCGAGTTATTTGCATCTCTATAATCTGACAATCAAAATGCCTTTGTGTATTTCAAATGCTCCACTGACAACTGCAGCTGCCTTGTTTGTAAGTGGCAGCGATTTGATTATGGTAATTTTATGTTAACTCTAAAAGATGACATTTAACACTTTTTTTCTAATCAGATTACTGTTATTGCTCTACATAATACTCGAACTATACGCCAGCTGATGTATGTTTATTTGGCTGTATACATGCCTCCATTTGTATGTGTGTTTCTGTCTTCCTCACCTTGCATTGGTAACCTGCATGGGGAAACACGTGCGCACACGTGAGGTATGATGGAGGGTTTATGTCCTTGCAAATCTGGAGCAAGGGAGGATCTTGTGAGCTTCTGCAGCCATGCCAGGGATTTGAACCTCAACCTTCAACTCCTCCAAGGCCAAAAAAAAAAAAAAAGAAGGGGTTGACTTGTAAAGTGAAAGAATGTGTTTGAATTAATATTATCCAGTGGAGGATGATTCCTATAGGGGGTGTTTGGATGGAGGGGTACTATGTGTGGGCTGAAGCAAAAAAATAAAAATAACAGAGATGCTTATATAGACGAGAGTCCACATCAAAAAGCATGAATGTTACTGCCATGCCACATACTGCGTATGAGCACAACAGAAGAAAAAAAAAATCATCCTACAGTGTCAAATTCAATTTGTCAAATATATTATTGGACACTGATTTTCAAATACTGGCTAAGCCCCCATGTTTAAATGATTCAGGAGATAAAGAAGGCTTTTTTTTATGACTGACTTATTCTCAGACAATAGTCTCTTTCTTTTTCCAGGATAAACAATCAGAAGGAGTTCCGACAGATTTATGTGCAAAGTCAAAGAAACTAAGCGTCAAGAATAAAATCAGCTTCACTGTTTGCTGTGAGCAGACATAATGGGTTTTTTTTCTCCTCTCTCTTGCACCGGGGCATATCTTGTGGAGGTGAGACAATGTGCACTCCACTGCGGCAGTATTCTGGTGGGGAAGTCTGTACGTGTCAGGGTCCATGATGGTACACTGTGATGGAGAGTGACAGCTGTCAGGAGGCATCAGGCTTACCCTGCCCGCTACACAGGAAACCAAAAGAGAGGAGAGGTGGATCACGATAGGCTGCCTCTGTCTGCTGCCTCATGGCCTTTCCCTTATATCGAACAGAGCTTTGCCAGCCCAGCTAACCACAAAAAAACATATAACCGAGCAGTCACGCTACATTATCTCAATGAGGAGTGAATGGGAGAGAAAATGAAGGGACATTTTTTGGCTCCCGCTAGGTGACACATAAAGAGTGCCTGTGTATATATTTGTACAGGCGTGTATGCTTGTCCTCTCTCTCTTTACCGCTCTGTTGCTCATTTTCTCCATTATATTTCCTTTTCCTTAAAAGCCTCCCATCTAAAATCACCTCTTTCGTGGCTCTAACCCCTAAACGTGGCACAGTCATTATGCTCACAAACAGCTCGTTCGAAATCCCGTGTTTAGACAATGCAATGAAATATAACCAGTTTGTCCGTTTTTACACCAGGGGGAGTGGGGGGTGGGAATGTATATGTTTATATATGTGTGTGTGTGTGTGTGTGTGTGTGTGTGTGTGTGTGTGTGTGTGTGTGTGTGTGTGTCTGTGTACATAGGTGGTAAGAAGAACTGATGGTCTGGGATTTAGATCAGTGCAGGGTTATCATTACTGACCCCCTGCTGTGTCTCCGTGACCCCTTGGCCATGAATTTTGACCTTTAAACCCACCACGACTCCTGTAAGAGCGGGACTGTGATGAGTGGACGGGATCCCCTGTGGTGACCACCAGAGTAAACAAACACACACACACACACACACACATTTGCTGCTTACTTTACCCCAAGCCTTTTGTTGCTTGCTCTACCCCACAGAAAGCGCAGAGGTAAGGGTGGGAGTGGAGCTGCGAATGATAAAGGGACTAACTGAGCCACAGAGTCAGATCGGAGGCCGGGTGTGGACAAGAAAAAGACTGCCAGAAGATTCAGTGGAATGTCCACTCCCTATGCATCTTCCTCTGATCTCAAACGCTGTCTGCCATGTTTGACCGTTAATCAGACCAGATAAGCCAGGTCATTATACACAGAGCAGATTTACACCGCTCTGCCGGCTGACCGGACCACATTCCCAGAGAGTCACTGGGATAACCTGCTCACATCTTTTAGGCTGGGATAAGCTTGCCTAAAGGGGCCTCAATACACACACACACACACACACACACACACACACACACAGCACTCTGCTGTACAGGTAAAGCAGGCGGTGCGTTCAGTGCAGGTGCTTATTCTCCCGCTCTTGCTCTCTCAAGGAAACGCACACATAATACACACATGCGCCAGCCACACATGGCCATTATCTAAATGATAGATGAAGTGTGTCACGGTGTGTGCACAGGCTGCGGTGGAATAAATAAAACAAGCTCTTCCTGTTGCAAAGGACAACAACATTACCATAATACCAAGACAAATACTGCATCCGATTACTGCTGACGCGAAAACGTTACAGTATATGAGCCTAATAATGATCCACCATCAGGCCAGATTCTGCGCGACCAGACTCCCTCGTGAAGGATTTACAACTGCTTCTGTGAGAAAACACTATGGAGAGAGTGTTAAGTGCCCCTAATGCTTACATAAAAACACACACATCAGCAGGAAGGCTGTTATATAGCAGAGACACAAGAGAACGTTGCAGAAAAGCTACTTTGACCTAAAGTAAAACTGATGCGGTCGCTCTGGTGTTTGAGGAAAAAGCCGCCGTCAAGATGCACGGACACGCATGTGTCATTAATAAAGTTTGCTCAAATATTTATGAAGTGATCAGGAGACAATATGCGGCGAAGCCCTGCGAACAGCTGGGTTAGAAAAACTTTAGGAAGATGCCAAAAATGCCCAAGGTGTTTTCTGACAAGACACGTGGGCGTAATAAAGCTCAAAGAAATATTTCTAAAAGTCCACGAGGTACATTGCCACAGCAGCCCACCCTTTCCAAAACTGTCCCTTGATAACATCACAAGCTTCATGCTTCTCTGCATTCCATTTGCGAGGGGGAGTTCACAAATATCGATTGAACTGCTAGAGATGAAAAGAAAAACATATGTAGGATTTAATTTGTGTGTATATGTGTGTGTGTGTGTGTGTGGACTTTTTCCCTTCAAGGAAAGAGTGTGTAAAAAGAGCCATTTGTGAGACTAAAATCTACAGCAGCCTTATTTATTTTTAAAGTTTAATTTTATACAGTTAAACCATGCATGGAAGAATTATATTCTTATTTGGGAAAATATAATGTAAGGAGATTAATCGAGTTTTATGAATATTTGGAAATATGAAAAAGTTAATTATGTGTTAGATAAAACAATGTTATGTACTATGCCTCATTAGAGGAGACTGGTGCTGGGTCCGTGTTTTTCTAACAGCCTGCGAAGCCTGCAGTAATTTCTCATTGTGCCAGTCATTCTTTGGCATACGGCAGCTTGTTGCATGAGTTCAGACGGCGTATTTCTAAAGTCAGATTCATCTCGAATCATTTCAGAACAAATCATAGATGCAACAAAGACTTCAACTGACTGTTTCCCCAAGACGAGATCAACCGCAACTCAACGTCTAATTTTAGACATTTTTTTAAAGTCAAACAATGCAAAAAAAAAAAAAAACTAACAGAAGTTAAAATTAGAGCCTAGGCCTAAGTAACCTCAAAACAATGCCTTCTTTTGCATTACAAACTCAAAATGTCATCTTGTGTATAATCCCAGTAAAGAACCAAATCCAGCAACTTGTATGTCTCCTCTATCATGCTCGCGGTGCCTCAAGCCTGTTTCATCCTTTTGCAGATGGAAATCTTTAAAGAGTGGTTACAAAAATATAGGGAATCGTTTGCAATATAGAGTACAAATGCATGTCGCCTTTCAACAGTCCCGAATAAAACAAATGAGTATCATTTCTTTGAAAGGCACCGCTTGATACACCCATGTGGAGTCAGGTTCTGCAGCTCTGCTGGCATATCAACAGTTAAAAGTGTCAGATAAGAGCGCTTATACTCTTTTTCCCAGCCAAAACTAACACTGAATGTCTGATACAGTCTTATCAGACTGCAATTAAGTATGGAATCATATGATTTATGTTTTTTCAGATTGCACTGGTGATAGAACTCCTCAGACTTCAGCCAAAAAATAAGAATCCATCTTAAGTGACTGTTGAAGGCATGATAATCCTTGTGCTGAAGGAGTACAAAAGGACACTGAGAAAACAATGGGTTACTAAGACACATACAAACCATCTACCACTACACCTTAAACTGTTTGCAATGAAGTAAAGTAAGGGAGGTAAAACCTCTGTTTTGCTTCTCTTTGAAGGCTTTGTGAGTTTAAAATGGAGGATTTTGCAGAAGAATGATTTTATCTTCTGAATATGTCAAACTGTTCTTTATATCTGTTTTATTAGGTGTGCGCAGTAAACATAAAGAGTAAAGGAGGGATGTTGAGTTTCAAGTCCAGACGCTCTTTAAATTCCTAGGGCACAACGTCTGAATTTTCAGCGAGTCATACAAGGTCCAATAACGGAAATCCTAAAGTCCTGAGCACAACATTTCATGTACTCAGGGAGAAGCAGGAGGAGGCAACTGACTCTAAACGGTTAAGCCTGTTAGAAGGAGTGATAGAGGCAGCGCCTAGAGTCTGGGCTCCCACTAGTGAGCATCATCAAGCCAACTTGTCCTGTTCCATTAGGTATGACATGCTCCTGTCCATTCTGAAATTGCAGATGGACATTTGTGGTATGTTTCAGCCCCAAATTCCAAAAGTCTAACTTGCTCCTGAATGACCCCCTCCCGACACTTTTTGGAAGTTTCGATGAAAAGGATTGTGGTTTTCTACATTCTCCAGGAGAAAGACCTCAAATCAACCAAAGAACCAGACTCTGCTGTGCTTCTGGATTTACTAGTTTCTCTGACCCCACCTGTTAAACCAGTGGTCATTACTTCAGTGCTGGATTACTCAACCAGAAACCTGAGTGAAACAGAGCCAACAGCCAAGTTTAGAGATAGATGCGGTTACATCAGCTTTCCTACTGCTCCCTGCTGTATCTCAATCCTTTAAGAAAAATATAGGGCATGAAGGAGAAATCCACCCAGGAGTGCCAATCAGAGAACTTGTTCCAGCTCTTACACCCACTGCTAACCCTAAGGTAATTACTGCAGCATGAAACTACATGACCAGGAACCTGTGTGAAAGGCAACAACCAGTACCCAGTACAGTGACAGACTCTTCTATGCTCTGTACTCCATGGTTTACTCATACACAGACCAGTAAGGTTACAAATTAAAAGATCTGTCCAGATGAGAACCTAAAGCCTAACGAGACTCTGCTATTGTTCCACCTTCACAGCAAAACAAAACAAAAAGTAGCAGTAATACATTACTTAGTATCTAAAAACAAAGTGTGTGAAAGAGGAAGTGAGGAGAGTCTATAATTTTGATTTTTTTTTGGTAAGTAAATGTAGTAATACCAGAAAAAACTCAGTAAAGACACTACATTAAGTGCTACAGTAACACTACACATAGATGTAAAAGCCCACATTAGGTGGAAAAGAAAAAAAATTATACTAGGTAATCTCTAATTTTACAAGTTTGTAATTTCTTAATAATTTTCTAAAATACTTCCAGAAAATAACTTTACAGTTTGGCACTAATTACAGAGAAAATACAAATTTCCATAAAAGAAAAGCTACATTTAAATCCAAACTGTTCAATATTTATTTATCTTTGCAAACTGAAGTCTCCATATATGTTCAGCTGCCTCCCTGTGACAAAATTGGCATTATTGCATGCCCATCTGTCTGAAATGCTTTGCTCTGATGATGATGATGATGATGATGATGGTGGTGGTGGTTCACTCAGGTCGGTGCAAATGATTAAATCAGAGTGCAACAAATGTACAATATCTTGATATTCCCATTAAATACAGTCCTTTTTTTAAGGCAATCCAGTATAAGGAAATGGTTCTGACACCTAAAAGGAAATATTACATTATATAATTAGAATAAACTGCATTATTCTTATTTATATTTTGCTTAATTAACTAGGAAGAGAAATTGTTATCTAACTCTTCAGATTAAAAGTCTTTTCTTTTTTCCTGGACAAGATAGGCAGTAATTCAATCAGCAGTGGTTAAATACACTAATAATACACAGACAAATACATACAGTATAAAATGCAAAGTAAATATACACATATACATGTGACAGGGAGTGAGATCCGTCATTATAAACTTCAAAGCTACAGAAATTTAAAACACTGTGCATCAAGTAATCCATTCATCCATCCATCTTCTTCCGCTTATCCTGGGCCGGGTTGTGGGGTCAGCAGCCTAAGCAGAGAAGACCCAGACATTCCTCTCCCTAGCTACCTCCTCCAGCTCATCCAGGGGAACACTGAGGCTTTCCCAGGCCAGCCGATCTCTCCAGCATGTCCTGGGTCTGCCCCAGGGCCTCCTCCCGGTAAGACATGCCCGGAATACCTCACCCAAGAGGCGCCCGGGAGGCTTCCTAGTCAGATACCTGAACAACCTCAACTGGCTCTACTTTGAGCCCCTCCTGAATGACTGCACTCCTCACCCTATCTCTAATGGAAAGGCCAGCCACCAGCCGGAGGAAGCTCATTTCTGCCGCCAAGATCTCATTCTTACGGTCACAACCCAAAGGTCATGACCATAGGTGAGGGTAGGAAGGCAGATTGACCGGTAAATCGACAGCTTTGCTTTCACACTCAGCTCCCTCTTCACCACAACAGACTGGCACAGCATCCACATCAGTGCAGACACAGCCCCAATCCATCTGTCAATCTCCCGTTCCCTTCTCCCATCACTCGTGAAAGAGAAACTCATCCACCTGCGGGCAGCAACTCGTCCCTGAGCCAGAGTAGGCACTCCACCCTTTTCCGGCTGAGGACCATGGCCTAAAACGTTGTATTAAGTAATTGTCACAGTCATCTCAGATCCAACAAAGGCACTAATATTCAGGCTTTAAAAGACTTTCAGAGGGCTTGAAGGCCTTTTTGCAGTATGAGTTTAGGGAAAGATAGAATAAACAGGTCTTGGACTGAAGACATTAGCTTCTAATGCTTTTCAGATAGTCATTAGTCAGTAAAATAGGAGTGGACCAGTGTTTTTTTTTATTATTCATTTTTACTATTTATTAATACGTAAGCAATATTTAAACCTAAAAGACTGCATCTAATGGGAACCACAACACAGCTGCTTTTATCATAATGTTTTTCTGCCTAAAGTAGCGGTTGTAAAGTTTAAAGCAGAATCACACTAAAAACTTTAAGTGAAATATTAAATCAGTACCCAAGTACTGAAGTAAATAGTAGCAGTAAATCTACTCCGTGACTTTAGACGAATGAAGAAAAAATTTCCCCCAAAACGTAAAGAAAACATTCGGCAGTCAGTCAAGGCTGCCACTTTAAGGTCCTGTAATGATATGGAACATTTCCATCCTAAACACCTAATACTGCTCTGCTCTCTAGCTGCTGCTGAGGTGCTGCTGCAGCGGCCATTAAAATGCAGTTTTCCTAGGAAACTCCCAGGTGTGACTGTGTGTAACTGAGTGTGAAGCAGAGATTATTACTCGGATCGTTCAGTCAGGCTTCTGCGGTTAAATGAAGGTTAAAAAGCTAAATATAAACAATAAATCATCTTTTACGACAAACTTACAGGTGATGTAGTAGTTGACGTTCCTCTTGAACTCCAAGCCCATGTAGTTGGGGCTGAACTCCTGGAATTTGATGGTGAACTTGATGTCCTTTTCGGGTTTGTTACAGTTGACCAAGACATTAGGATCAAGGACTGTACTGCAGCTCTCTGCCTGCTCCCTCTTCACCAGATACAACTTGTAGTATTCGTAATCTCTTCCTTGGTCCGCTTTGGGACAGATGATATCCAGCTTGTCCCCAATGTCTGGGTAAATCACCAGGCCTTTTCCAGCCACAAACCTGGGGGAGGGAGGAGCAAGAAAAGACAGAAATTGTTACTAACACATAAAAGAAACTAAGTCTGGAAAAGCAGCCACATAATTCAACGACAGTTTATACAGCCTTAATACTTTGAGCTGTTGGAGTTATGGGTTTAGATTTGTCTGGCATGGCCTTTTAGGCAGAGCGTAGTTAATTTAGCCCCACAAAAACACTACATGTAGCAGCTTGACATTGTTCAGCATTAGAGCGCTTCACACAAATCCCCTTAAGTTCCTTCTCATACTTGGATATGAATCAACACATACTAAAAGTTTGCAAGAAAGGAAACAAGATGGCCTGACACAAAATGGCTGCCACAGAAATGGCCAGGATTACATTAAAAAAAGAAGCTGCGTCTACCTATTTTGTGAGTTTCAGATAAGGCCGGTGCTTTGGCATGATATGTATGCGTTTACGCAACGTCTACTTTAGAAGTCTGCATTTTTGGAGGAAAACAGTGTACAGGGGTCAGCCGGGAGGTTACGGCTTCCTGGTTCATCTTCCCTCTGCCATGATCATCTACCGAAGGATTAAGATAATCCATCTGGCCTTACTGTACCGCTCCACCTCGCTCTCTGCTGCCAACTCAATCAGATCAGCTCTTGTTCTCTTTTATTCACGAAAGGTGGGGAACAGGAGGGGACCCAGTGTGTGTTTGTCTGTAAGTGTGTGTGTGAGGTGGGGATACACTAAGTACTAGCAGTGTGTTTGGGAAGTGGTGTGTATGTTTATGCACGCCTGCATATGTGTGTATATGTCTGTGTGTGTGTGTGTGTGTTTGTGTGTGTGTGCGTGCGTGTGTGCTAGTTGGTCAGCAAAATGGGCTGAGGTTGCAGTCTGATGTGGGGGGGGGGCTGAATCATTGTTCTGGACTTGTTTGAGGCTTAAAATGTCAACATGGCTCAACTCTGCTGTCCCAGTTAGCCAAGCATTAACCCAGACAGCCGGACTGACCACGGGTGTGTTTATGTACGTGTATATGTGTGCGTGCGTGTGTGTCATGGGTGCAGACAGCGAGCACAGCAGCGGGGCTATCTGCTAGATCTGCCCATGCCAGCGGATTTAAGCAGGATTTAGCAACGCGCAATGCATTTGTTGTGTTTTCTGATCCCTTATGTTTTAACAAGACATCAGGGGTTGGGCCCCTCTCTGTCTCACTCCATCTCTTCCCTCTTTTTCTTTTTTTCCTTTCACGGTGTAATCTCACCTTATCTATAGCCCCTCATTTCATCATCACACACATCATTTCACCACTAAATAACTGACATCCTCAGGCAGCCCCGCATTGGCTCCTGGAAGAGACTGATAGCGTGAGTGCGGGAGTATGGTCAAGCTTGTTGGGAGGTGTGTGTGTGTGTGTGTGTGTGTGTGTGTGTGTGTCTGTGTGTGTGTGTGTGTGTGTGTGTGTGTGTGTTTTACGGTCACCAATCCTCTTCATCTGATGATGTGAAATTCTGGCAAACAGCCAGCCATTGTAAGAAATGATCTTTTAAAAAGTCCCATCTTCTGAAGACCCCCCCCCCATGAAAATTAACATGATTGGATTAACATTCATGGCCATTCATCTTGGACAGGGACATTACCAAATATATGACTTCATTTAAAAAAGAGATAAATGGAAAAACGAAATGTGCATAACGGTCAGAATCCTCTCGGTCAGCCCGGCTGAATATGATGTCATGAAAGCATGTGCGGATGGGGGCTCTTATACAAGGCTTGGAAGCGGGTGAGACGTTATTTCGCTGCCATTGTCTGAGGCTCATGGGGATGGGGGGGGGGATAGGGGCGAGGGGAGGGGTTGTGCAAATTCAAGGGCCGATAGAGAGGGAACGCGGGGTATCCTTTTGTCCTGCATCTCCAAACAATTTGCTGATTTTCAGCAGCAACAATTTGCATGTGCTTGTGCATTTGTGTGTATGTAAGCTTCCATATGTTTCCATGCATGTGTGTGTGTGTGTGTGTGTGTGCGCGCACGCACACCATGCCCAGTTACACGTGTGTGTCTATGAAGACACGAACACAATCAGTCTCTAATTGGATCTACAAGATGCATCAGTGAGGCATAAACAAGTTTCCATGGCAACATTAGGCTTTGTTACTGACCACCACCACCCCCAAACACACACACACACACACACACACACACACACACACCTTCTCTCTATTCCTCCCTCTATCCTCCAGCCTCAGCCCCCTCTATTTCTACTCCACAATCTCATTCCCCATTGCTTTATCCTTCCCTCTCAGTCACCTCCTCAACATTTCCCTCATTCCGATTTTCTCATCCCCCCAGCCCCTTTCTCCATCCTCCCCCTCACTCTCTCTCTCTACACACACACACACACACACACACACACACACACAAAAACAAGCATGAAACCAGAGGGGGGAGAGAGAGAGAGGAGGCAAACATCATGATTACACTGCCATTTGTTTCACTCAACAAGTAGCTGTTTTCTATTTTCTTTGCAGGTAAACTGTTGGCAGTTTTTTTTTTTGGTCAAATGTTCTGTTTTAAAATATTTAAAGGCATGGCTATCAAATAAAACAAGGAGCCTCACACTAGACTTCTCAGTTTTACAACCCATTTATTCCATTATCAAAGCGAGCTGCAACAATTTAGATGAATAATTAAGATTTCCAAAAATCTTAATATCTTAATATCCCTGAAGGATTTCATCGCAAGCCGGCCCCTGTCATTGATTCAATTTTCCGAGCAGGCCTCCTAGTTGGCAGTTAGATAGCTATCCTAAGTGAATTCTCCGCTTCTGTTTCCCAGCCTTTGTTAACTGTCTGCTATAATGAGGCTCTGGCTGCTGTGGAGGTCTGGAAGCGCCATCGCAGATGGGAAAGAAGCAACATAAAAGAAATAGGGCAGCAATTAGTGTTTAGCCCAGTTTAAAAGCCCTCCACTTGGCAAGCTGCGGCCCAGCTCCAGTCCAGGATGTGAAACTAAACTGGTGGGCTGGGACTTTGTCTCCTGTTTGTCTCTCTGTTGGCTTAATCAGCGCCACTCCGGTGCTACACACAGCCACGCAATGGAGAGGAGGAGACGAGTGACTGAAGATTATTGTACTTTTGAGGAGGTCGAAAGGGAAAAAGGGGGAAAAGGGAGGCTGAATTGCATCTTTTCATTCATGTTGTCTGGAGACTTTTTAAGACCTGTTGATGAAAGAAGGTTGAGCGCACAGAGGAAGAGCTGTGCAGATACAAATAATGTTTCTGGGAAATGACCCTGAACGTGAGAGAGTCTTTATTCCCCTCATGTCAAACGAGGTGGATCTGCCCGAACCAAACAAAATAAAGAGAATCATTTTCAAAACAACCAAATGAGGTTGGTTTTGTTTCATCTGGATGGCTCCGCAGCATGCTGAATCCTGTAAAGAGCTTATGCAAACATACCTACGCTGTAGTGGAGAGAGAACAGAAAACAACGAAGCAAAAGAGAGGAGAACCCCCTCCTCTTTCTTTTTACATTCCACTGGTGAATATGAGCACATGATCTCAAATATGCTACACCCCCCCCCCACCTCCCCATATGCACGCACACACACACACACACACACATGGATGTGAGAGCACACAAAAGCACTGTGGGGTGCATCCTGGGCCTTCCCAGCCCAACTTCCCAGCCACCCCTATTCAAGCGCCCTGCCCTCACCAACTTTCATATAAAACGCCGCCTACACTAAGGCCCACTCAAAGCCCCTTACAGAGCCTCAAACTACCCCCCCCACCCCCCACCCCAATGTTCTCCACCCCCGTCCAGTGAGCTCAAGCCTCTGCCCCGAGCATTGCGCTGGCAGACAGCCTCGGCCGCTGAATGAATGGACCCGAGGCACAGGAACTGGGAGAGGAAGGGGCAGAGACGGCTCATATCAACAGAATGGTGTCAAATTGATTTGTTCCTCCTGAGCAGCAGCTTGAACATGCCATACATATCAATTAAAATCAATTAAATTCTCCTATGTATACACAGTAATTCCTCTGTGTCAGGGCCCAGATGCAGCCACTAGCTCTTCTTAATGTCTCATTTCTGCAGCTGGACATATAATCATTCTCTCTTTCTCTCCAGCATTTTATAATATATAATCACTCGAGCGTGCTGTGTAAAAAAACACAAACAAACATATGCACACACGACAACAGGTATTCGATTCCCACTGATATCAGTGTAGTAATTATCACACCAGGAGAATTGTTCCCTCACCAATTATTACTTCTCTCCTACATTATCCACACAATCAGCATGGCGGCCCCCCCATTATTAGAGATTACATTTTCCATATGGCAGGGATGCTCACTGCCATTTCAATCTATATTCCCTAAGTTTTTGCTCGAATAGATACTACAGTCTCCCGTGAAACATCATAGTAATGCACCCACAAGACACAGTTATGCTTAAGTCTGTAAAGAACACAAAGCCGTGTTATGCAAAGAGCATTGTGGCTGAGCGCTTGTGTAAGATACCATGCGGCAGCAGGGATTTACAACTGATTCATTCGCTCAAGGCGGTCTATGTTTTGTGTAATCATAGGGTACAAACGCGTCCTGTTCTCATTCAAGTCAATCAATATTAAAATAATTGTCTGCTACCAGGGACTGCTTTGGCCTTAAACCGCTTTCATTTCGGTCTAGGTATGGCAAAGTGCTTACTCGGCCTCACAATTCAAACATTCAAATAGCAGTCCCTGAAATTGCTCTGCTCTTAATGTGTGGTTAAAGAGCCACTGACACGGTGCGATCATGTCATACTTTGGAGAGGGGCACACATCATCAGACTGTCTGTGTATTTGTTTAGCTCCACAGAATTTTGCCACTTTCTGTTGACTCACGTGAACTGCGACTAACAGACCCGAAACCAGTCTGAAGCATCCCCTCTTGCGCTCTCAGGCCAAAGCCGCGAGAAGGTGAGCTGGTCACAGGTTTGCACTCATAGCCCGCAGCTCGACCCAATTGCTTGTATACATAGCTGGCTTCTGTCAAGCTGTCGCGGGGGCAGATGTTCTTAGGGAGGCCTGACTATAAACACACGCGCATAAACACGCGCCCCGCAGTGTACACACACAGATTTCCTCACATGTCAAGCGCAGTAAACAAGTCTCCCCAATGCTCACCCGGGCCACACACACACATAAAGACACACGAGCAAACACAAGCATCCTGAAATTAAGCAAAACAAGGTCCATCTGGCTCCAGAATAGTTTAGTAAAGCAGGAAGGATTTGACCCTTATTATAGAAAAAGAACAACAAACTAGCCAGAGGGTAGCGATATTGGATAAACTATAAACTCAATCCAAGCTGCACTGTAGGCCAGACTTGGCAACAGTGACTTGCTGAAAAGTAGAAAGCTTGGTATTTTCCCTCCGGGCTGTCCCCATTAGAGGGACATAAATGACGATGTCAGAGGCAAAAAAAAAAAAAAAAAAAAAAAGAGAATATCCTGAATTCCACCCTGCAGAGAACTGCTTTTGTATGTGTGAACACAGGCATCCTTTCTCTCGCTCTCTCGCTCTTTCACTTTCTCACAGAAACACACAAACACACACTAGCTTTAGTTAGCTCAGTCAACAGGCTGGCATGCAGTGCAGAGCAGATCAGATCAGATCGGCTTCAGCGTGGCTCATAACAGTTGCAAACAAACGAGCTATAACACAGGCGCGAGCGGGGCCCGACACACACACACTCACATACACCCCTCGTGTTCACCAAACAAACCCAGTATGCTTGCCCTCTATCACTGTCACATGAAGGGCTAGCATAACACCATCAGTGGCTGTAATGAGCTAACAAGATGATGCCCAGATGGCCTTGCCACAAGTAGGACAGAAGTGGACGTTGTTTCTAGACGAACAAGCTGAAGAGGACTGTTGAGCGAGAGGAGTGTCAGAAGTCATTAAGGAGGAGAAAGAGCATAATCTGTTTCTTCTTATGGCCTCTGTGGTTTCTGTCAGTGCTGAGCCCATCCCTCTCTAAGAGCAGGGGAGTTAAGCGAGCATGGGTGTATGCGGTTGTGATTGAACGTCATCCACGGTATCACTGACAGCGAGAGAAGGCCCAGACTGTTGCTCTCTGGGCCTCCACTTATTCATTCTTGAGCTGAGGGACTGAGCTCTTCCAGCTGGAGGATGAGAGAAGAGAAGAGAAGAGAAGAGAAGAGAAGAGAAGAGAAGAGAGAGAAGAGAGAGAAGAGAAGAGAAGAGAAGAGAAGAGAAGAGAAGAGAAGAGGCTCAGCGTGAGAGAGATTGGGTCAGTTTCAGCCTGAGTTTAGCCCTCATTCTGAGGTTGCTCTGTGACCCAAACACACACAAGGCTCTTTCCTCTCCCCTAGCCCCTTTCCTGGCTGCAACACAACACACACACACACAGCCAGCTGCCTCCCATCACTGAGGAGCAGCCACAGATGGGCTCTGCATGCTCCGTAAAGATCTCTCCACAGGCCCAGTCTACGGTCACAGCCAAACCCGCCTGGCCCAAACCCACTATATATGTATTTGTGTGACTGTGTGTGCAGATATACATGTGTCCGTGCAGGCCTGAGTGGGTGACGGTGAGTGTGCGTGTGTGGCAGAGACCCCAACTGAGCCAAAGCTTGCGAGGAGTGTGTCCGTGAATGAGGAAAGGGGTGCTGGACGATCACAGAGAGGAGAATCCCCAAGGACTGAGCGCTGCAGAGCAGAGAGTCGAGAGCTGGACCAGGATGCAAGGCTGCAATCAATGCCGAGCAGAGCAACGAGGGGAGAAATCAGGAGAACCTCCCAGACAAACAATAGCATCCCCTCACACTCACCCAATTGGGTTTCACTCCCACTTGCGGGAGCGGAAGAAGAAATTGGGGGGGGATCATAAACATTATCAAACCCACACAGCTTGCAAACATGTTACCAGAGGCTGTTTTGTGCTTTCTATCTCTGACCCCATCAATAAGCCCCTAGAAAGCATTAAAAAGAAAAAAGCAGCCCTTCCATATTGCTACTCAGGCATTAATAAACACATTCAAAACACACATTAAAAATGAGTTATTTAATTTCTGTTCGGCTTAGATACAACCAGTCATGGTTAAATTCAATTGCTAACAATTGCCCTCCTATCTCAGCATGGTTAAAATTACTTGAGGGATCACAGTTTTAGACTGAATAATGAAGCAAGTCAAAAAAAGCTTATTGAGGATGAGGGTCTGGATACGGTTTGTTGCTAATTTTCCAAACTTGTGCTTCTAATAAAAGTGGCTCTTAGAAAGACCGGGATGAAGTGCAGCTGCCCTGTTCAGAAATATTCTGGCACCCACACATCTGGGAATCAAATCAAAAATCGCCCAAACACACTGGACACCCATTACTAATGTGGTTTTTCCTCTGAGGGATAGTTTGACATTTTGAGAATTTTGTTTATTTGCTTCCCAAAAGGTTAGCTTAACCTACCATAAAGTTCTAAATGTAATAAGACATGTCATTTTGTGTCCCATATAAAAATGAGATATAATATGATGATTTGTAGGATCTGAAGGTGCATTTAAGTTAATTTTGTCACACATGACAGAGCCAGGGTAGCCATTTCTCTCTCTGTCCAGTCTTTATGCTAAGCTAAACCGAGCCACTTTGGTGCTTGTTTGCTAGCTTCATAAATAGCAGTCTTTTTCATAATTCTCTGCAAGAAAGAGCAATTAATTATAGTTCCTAAATGAATCTGTCTAAATGTGATCATATATTGAGACTTCCAAAGTTCAGGTTTTATAGAAAGATTCGAGTTTTTCTCTAAAGAATACAGAAATGAACTGCGTCCAGGTTGAATTTTATAGCAGCTCTTTACGATCAAAGGGGCGCTACATCTATATTTTATAAGCCTGTATGTTGTTAACAGGTGTTAATATGACACAGCTACAGAAAATCTGGGATACTGGAGAGACACCAAAGCCTTCCTGGAAGAACAAAGGGAAGACATGGTGCACAGAAAGCGAATCAATCAATCTCTGCCAGAACACGTCTGGCTTTGACAGCACAGCTCTGAACCCAGAAGTAAAAGATAGCACGCAGCAAAGTTCAAAATACTTCCATTGTTCATCTGTCAGCGTGAAAGACAATTGCACGGGAGAGGGAGGGAAAATACTAACACAATATTTATCTTGCGTCCCCTTCCATCCTGACTTACTCTTTTTTTTTTTAATGTATTCCTGCTATTGTGAGGAGTGCTGCGAGATGGATGGGTAGAGGAGTCCGGTAGGTGATATGTGTCTGCTACACGCACAGTGCAGTCACTCACACGTTTCCCCCGTCTCCAATCTCAAGCAACGGCAATAATTCAGTCACCAACAAACAGGACCAGGGTTTTTTTTTTTTCTTTGTGGCATTTCAATTGTCAGTGGTTGGTGGTTTTTCTTCTGCATTGTTCTTGAAACTGCTTCCCTGGGAAACTGGGAAAGTCAAACAGCTGACGAGATGTCACCTCATGAACTCCCTCCTTAGTTTCACACACTCACAAACAACGGCGTCGGCAATCTGACACACACTCATCCATTCTATTTTTTCTCCTTACACACACACGCACACACACACACACACACACACACATACACAATTCTAAGGATCTCTCATCAACTGTGTGTCAAGCTCAATGACACACATCTCTGTCTAAACAGGCCGTGAGCCGCTGCCTCTCACATGTGCTGGCTGTTGCCTTTCAAGGCTGGTGACTCTTGATCATATCAAATCAGACATGTGAGCTTCATGAAGGCTGCCGGTCTTCTCCCTTCGTTCACAAGTCAGTAAAAAAAAAAAAAAAAAAAGTCTCAGGGTTCATCTCTAGAGTGTGGACACATTCCTAAAAACTTAAGTTTTTTCCATTTTGCCTTCAGCAGTGAAAGCTAAAAAATAAATAAATATGTGTGTGGTGCAATAAAACATAAATTTAACAGTCATTTCCTTGTAGTGATACCTGCTCACTGTGCATGCCCATACCTGGACTTTGCACATGCCTGTAGTGACTGGCGTTTATATGAGGAGCATGTATGGCCCGAGGAATCAGCCGGTATTTAAACAACCCACACACACACACACACACACACACACACACACACACACCCTCACAGGCGCATATATACTTAGGCATTCTTTAAAAGCCAACAGTAGCGAAACAAGAGAAGATAGGCCTCTCTGTGTGCAACTGACAGAGTGAATTACACAGCGAGCTAAAACACTGCTTCCCGTCTCACCCAACAGCATTGGATGGCTTTCAGATGGATTTCACCGAATCTTGTACAAACAGTGAGTCAATATCGGGGTAATGGCCTATCATTGAGGAAGAACAATTCACAAGTGATTTGCAGAGAAAATGTGTGTTTTAGGGCACTTTGGACCACACTCTGTCACCCAGCCGTAACAAGGGCATTCTGCCAACAGGCTCCATTTGCAGGGCTTGACAAGCGTACTGCATGTAGGTATTTGAATATTCTTCCCGAGCCCTTAATATGTGCAGTGATTCCTCATCAGAGGCAGGCATCAGAAGTAAGAGAGAGAGAGAAAAAGAGAGCGAAATTTCACTGATGAATAGCTGATAATTCTGTTTCTGACGATTCAGGAAGCCATGAAATCAATGACAAATTTGCATCATGAGCAAACGTACAAGACATTTTAATCCTTCCGCACTTTGCCTCTGATATTTATGTCTGTCGCCGGCACTTTCATTATCATAAAGCGTGTTTAATATTTCTCAGCTGCGTGAGAGGGCCGCCACACTACAGATGATTGAGTGCGTTAGATTTAGTGTCGTTCTTCTTCCCTTTCTCCAGCTGTGTCCATGTACTTCAGGACACATATACATACACATACACACACACACACACACACACACACACACACACACACACACACGACAGAGTCAACGGAGAGAGAGGGCACCAGAGAGAAGAAAAAGAAGGAGGGGAGCGGGGAGGAGGGAGGAAATCTGAGGACGTGGTGCCAACCAGAGAGGCCCACCGTGCCTCAGTCCCATCTCTCCAGCTGAGGGCTTTGATTCGCCTGATTGTCTCCAATATTGAGACACACAATAAACACAACACTTGGCGGCCATTTGCAATTCTAATCAGCTCCTCTCAACTGGCCAGGACAACTCAGCTAGAGCCCTCTGAGATATCACTCATCTGACTGCAAAATAATGACACAATCATCGCCATGGCTACGCTCCTACTACATCCCATGAGCGGCAGCACGGAGAGGATATTAATACACAGGAGCACTCGGAGAATGAAATGAATTAGCCAGGAGATTAGCTAGATACCAGGTTAATGAATGTGCCACGCAAGGAAACGCGCTCACACCCACTTCCTCTTAAAAAATGAGGAGCAGCGAACAGGCAGGCTAGCAAGTCCACACCTGCTCCTGCAGCGCATGCTGCAACAGGCTTTTTAAATAAACTCTCCTTTCAACATAAAATTGTTACTGTGTAAACTTGGGCTGATTGTTTCTGGATAAGTCAGCATGTTGCAAACTTCAGCACTATCTGATTTAGACGTGTTGTAGAGTGCAGATAAAACAGAGTGCAAGCTGTGATATGATCACCATCCACCATGAGAGTAAGTGTAAATGCTGACTTGGTGAAATAGTTTGTTCCCTGGTGTTAAGAGGTTAATGTAATTTAGGAAGTTTATGATAAGCTAAACGATAAGTGGGGGTTTTATCTTTAACGAACAGTCCCAAAAATCGTACACCTGTGAATTCTAAAAGCCCATCTGTCGGCTTTTCTCCCTTGCCGTTTTCACCGATTTGACAACATGACGGTAATAGATGCTTGCAGATAAATGAGAGCAAAGTGACATGCAATCATCCATGTTTTAGTAGCCTTGATGTATTTGCTTTAACATCCAGCCAGAAGATGAGAAACTGAAATTTATTTCAGAAAATAACAGGCACGTCTTATGAAACTGGTTATTAGACTTGCAAATCACTCAGATGATTCATAACGGGGGACCATGCTCGTGTGCCCTCGTTTTTTTTTTTTCTTCCTCTTTTTTGGAAGCGAGCAGGAGTGCATGCCTGCATAGGTTCATCTGAGCATGTGTGTGCGTACGTGTGTTTGTGAGGATGCCTGCACGGGCACGTGAGTGACAGCCCATCAGTGAAAGAGATGTCATTATCTGGCTGACGTCTGTGTGAATTGTGACCGGGTGCAGGGTCACATCTCTAGTGGGAAGCTGACATTATGGACAGGAAACATAACTTTATGAATTCCCTCCAGAAGGGAAACACTCATGACAATCTGCGATGCTACTGTTCAGCCTCATTTAGAGGTTATTTCAATATGTGCAGCACACTCATGACAGTGGCGTGATGAATGCCTTTATCTCAAAACCCGCTACTTACAGGATATATATTCTTTAAAATAACATAGTGGGGACTTTTTTTTTTTTGCTTTGTTCTGAGAGCCTTGGAAAAAAAAATGGTGTTCTAGCAAAGCCCTTCCCTCCCTGTTCTTACCCTTTGACTTTTTCTGTGTAACAACAATGCACGGGGGTTTTAGTTCAGTGTCCTGCAGTCGATCTGTTAGGCTGCTGATAAGAGAAGCTGATGGATAGGTTTAATCAGCCAAGCCCAGGGATCAAGACCACGGGACAGATCAATCAAATGCTGTGTGGTTTCTCAAAGAAGCAGCTTTTATCAGTGTCAGAAAGGACTCTCGCTGTTTTTTTTTTTCTTTTTTCATTATCATTTGTTGGAAGAAACTAACATTTGCAAAGTAAAACTAAATATAAAGAAACAGAGGAAGCACTTCAGGTGAATGAGAGGAAAGCTATGCTAACTAAACTCGGCTAAAAATAAGCACAGCAGAGCAGAAAAAGAAACATCTGTAATCACTACGCTGAGATTGTTAAACTCCTTGCGGCAACTCTCCGACAAAGCATAAAGCTGAATGTCCCCGGTCTCTTATATACTAAACACCTCCTGACATAAACAGAAATTACCCTGCCACCCCTTCTGAATTATAAAAAAAGCTTCACTGAAACTAAACCTGCACTGAAATCAAAAAGGTAACACAACAGAAAGACAAAAAGGGCTGAGAACTATCTCCACAGCACAATAGATCTCCATAGAAGAAAGCACGCTGAACTGTAATAACTAGGACACTGTGCTTTTAATACACAGCTGCCTTCTATTTCTTAAAAGAAGCGTCTTATCAGAGAATTTGAGTGACAAGCCTATTCTCTCGCTTACAATCTCGGCTCATGATTGTAAAAGACAGCTACACATGTCCCATCAAATCCAAGACAAATTGGTTCCTCTTTCTTTCTTCCCTTGGATGGGAGATCTTATCCAGGCGGACATGCTTAAGTTGTCAGTGGGTTTCTAAAACCCATATTGAACGGCATATTGACTGATGCAATCACAGAGACACACATCATTAGGCTCATTAACAGTGAATGTAAAAGGGGAGGACGGCCTAACTGGTGTAGCGGGAGTCTGTGTCTCCTCTGATAACACTCGCCTTTAACAAGCAGAGCGCGGGCAAGATGCAGGCTGTCGGTATTAAAATGAAATGTGTGTGTGTGATGTGTCTGCTAATAAATAGCTTGTTTGACATGACACTATTCTCATTCGCGCAGTTTGCTCTGTGATAACCGGTCGGATTGTGGCCTCGTAAAGACGCTCCATGTGTTGTTTTAGGAAGCCATTACAAACTGGGCCGTCTCCATTACAAGGGCTATCTGATCATTATTACTGCCATCTGTAACGCACACTCAAACCTTAATCTGCACAAGCCAACCACAGCTGACTCCTGAGCTGGGGCGCACACACATCCATACTACCTTCCGCAGTGTGCGTGCGTGCATACATCCAAACGTGACACAGCAGCTGTTGCCTCGTCACATTGCGGCCTTTGGCTCGACATGTTTTCGTCCAGCCTACTAAAGCAAGGCTGAGTGGAGGAGCACAATCCTGTTGACGGCACTGACTTGCAAGTCTCTGTTGAGAGGCTGAACCCCCTCCAACACCCGTGCAATGCAATCGCAATCTCCCAGCCAGAACTGCTCCCACCCTTCAAAGGCTCATCACAGGACGCACATCTAATGCAGAGAGATGGCCGGTTAAAGCCTCAGCCAGGCACACTGCTTTGAAGCGACTGCTCCAGCCCCTCCAAAAAGGAGCCAAATCATTTCCCTTCCCTCTACCCTTCCATTGTGTGAGAGGTGCACCAGGCGCTCTATTTGGTGGCCGCATGTGAGGCGCCTTCAAGGATCACGCCACTCCATTCCAAAGCAGGGCCACTACAGGAAATGAGACTCTCCCGGATGCACAGGGGCTTCTCAGCGATAAATATATTCATGCATTCATGTATATTTCAAATAAGAATTTGACTCAGCCCGCATAATGCACATGCAAGGTTCAGACTTTGAGATTCTTGACATGCATGAGGTGCTACAATCAGGAGTGTATAAATAAATCAGAAAATGCAGCAAACAGAGCTCCTAAAAGCAGCAACACAGGCCTAGGCTCGGTGCAAAGAAAGGACTCACGGAGGTTTGTCTGAAAAAGAAAAGCTTTCATCTCTGAGACAGCAGAGGAGAAGAGAGGAGTGATGTGATGGATGCTTGGGCTGTCATGTTTCACAGTGGGGGGGACTTGAGACAGACGAGCGGAATAGCTAAAAGTAGTCAAACTTTTCAGGGCGAGGGGATAATGGAAGATGAGACAGCAGAACGTGGATGGAGCGCCACACATTAAGATTAGCTGGTTAAAATCAGTGTGAAATCTCATCCTACAGAGCCTTAAGAGGCAAAACTACCACAGTAACTCATTAAACCAAGTCAACGCCATGCCGTCGCTCTTATTCTCTGAATAGTTCATAAAGCAAGCTGAGAGGTTTAGGATATTGTGTTTGCTTTAGCAGACCTTAACTCCGATTTCCAATATCGGAGAGATGAGGGACTTCCATGGCTGAGCACATCATGGGGGAGAATAAACACACATGTAATGGGAAACATGTGTGTGGGAGATGAAACGGCCTCCCTCATATGAATAGGATGAAATATAGACCTGTGTCCTGCCGGGCTCCAATCAGGGCCGTAAGAACTCGGCGTGGAGGGGAAATGACGGACCCCCGACGGGCTCTCTCACTCACTCCACACACACACGGATAAGCTGCCAATATGGCCATTCTGGAGCAGATTCATGTGGAAGCCAGAGTTTGACAGTGACATCTCCATTCACTCCTGAATTCTTTTTCACTTCCCAACATGCATGGACACACACACACACACACATACACACACACACAAACACACACACACAGAGCTAGAGGCCATGGGAGGAGGAGGAGCAGCATTGAGGCATTAAAAAAAAAAAAAAAGCCTTTCTCCCCACCGTGGGTCTCTGTGGGGTTTAGCATGGCATTATGGGAAGATTAGACTTTAGAGTGCTTTACTATCTGATGTCATTGTTGGTTTTACGTTGTCTGGATGGCTTGTGGAACTCGGACCTGATGGCGGGCACATTTCTCTCCAGACAAAATGCTTGGGGCTGCAGTTGTGATTGATTGCAGGTTCCTATTGTATCTGTCTGGTATGGCTCTGTTGGAAGAAGAATTAGTCAGACAAAAACTCATGGAAACGCTGCACATTTGACTCCATCAATCAAGTCAGCAATCAAAATAATTCAATTAAGAGACTTAAATCCCGCTGGCTTATGAGTCCCTGCTCCAATAGCCCAGAGACAAACTCAATTTACTGACAACCCATATATGATAGCATTAACTCCACTTTAGGGCTCCAATCTTTTTCCATTACTTATGTTTTTCTAAATATCAAGGGGAATTCAGAGGAAATAGCAGAGTTATAGTGTTTACTAAGAAAGAGGACAAGTTGGAAAAAAATTAAATAAACAAGAGCAGCTTCAAATGCATAATGAAATTGTAGACAGGCTGTCCAGACAACTAAGCTAATTTGCAAGTTGTTTGGAAGGCAGATCTATTTGCAAAACACAAGAAACTTTACAAATGTTTTTTTTTTTTTTTTTACAGGCCGTGCATCAGAGATGCAGAATTGTAGTCAGACTGGGAAAGGGAGGTTGTTGAATATGTGTGTAATTGTCTTTTTCCCCCCGTTTCCGAGGTGTGAAAGGGAATGCAGGGTTGCGCTGGGGTGTCCCAGGGGAGAGGCGATTGAAGCGTCACTCACAGCTGCCACACAGAGCCCCGGCACACACCAAATCCCCAGGCCCGGCCTTTGCCGGGCATAGGGGCCGGGGCCGGGCCTGGGAGCAGCGGGAGTCCCACAGGCCTTTTCTTCCAACTCCTCTCACCAGCACAAGGGGGACCAGGTCCCTGCTGGGAGTTTGCTTAGAAATGACTGAGCCAAGACTTGGCAGAATGGGTTAACGGAGGCATGCACATGCACATGCACACACGCACACACAGACACACAATTTCAAATGCTTTTCGGGGGCTGTCTGTCTTGCCTGTGGGCATGGTGGGAAAAAATGAACTAGGGGGAAAAAGAAAAAAACCCAAAGATAAATCAAACTTCCAGTTAACATCTGAAAATTTGGGACACGCAAATGCAGAGATGCAGAAAGAGAGAGACAGAGAGCAAGAGAGGGGCTGCTCAAACTAGATTACTGGAGAAATGAGTGTTTTTTTGCTTGATGCCTGGGGAGCCTAATAGAGGAAAAGTCCCGAGGATTATACACTGTGCCGTTTCCACGCTCGCCCTAATAGTCTCCATGTCCTGCCTCTGTATGCCATAGATGGATTATGATGCTTTATAATTAACATGGGTAAGGGGGTTGTTACAGACCGCCCATCTGCCACGCTGACACACTTACGGGGGGTATCCCTTGGGAAAAGGGGGCTGCTACCACACTATTCCATTACTTTATCATTCTATCATTCTATTATCCTACCACTCGATTCAATTACCCTGTCACTCCATTAGTGTACTCATAACAGTGAACAAAGAGCTCCGTGATGATCATTAATGATATGTTCAGAGCCGGTTTGGGGTGGTCATGCTTCATCCAGACTCTTCTTGTAAAAATATTATCTCTTACAAAGTAAAGCTCATCTTGGTTCCAATTACGATGTCAAATGTAAATTGAGAAGCTCATCAGCAGCCGTAAGAAACGTCTGAATATGATGTATTGCATTTTATTATAATTTGGGGAGTAAATGAAAGATTACTTGCCTTCATTTTCCACAAGCTTTGGAAAGAAAATGGAGGTTGTAACCTGTTACTCTTGACTTGCTAGTCACAGAACCATTTTTGTCAGTAATACAATGTGATATATGTTACTGAAAGCTCCAGAAAAGCTCATGAAAGTGAAGCTAATAACCATTTCTTGAACTAAATCTTTGCTCAATTGAGTTACAAAAATGCTTGGAGAAGCTGAAGTTGAAGAAGTTGACGTTTGGTAATATATTTTTCATTCTTTTGCAGTTTAAAAAAAAAAATAAAGCGAGAAACCGTATAGCCTTGCATCACAATTTATATTCCCACCTCAGTGTTTTTACCAATTTTATTTGTTAATAAACACGCCCTTCCTGCCCTGTCCCACACATTTTTGTGATTACTTGTTGGGCTCCGTCATCTCCTGGCACAGTAAATGCAAACCTATCCCACAAAGCTCTTTAGTGTGCCACAAACTGGGGAAAACAGATCCCTCGTCGCCTGTATGCCAGTGACAACCCCTGACGTCTTAAAGAATGTGCAGTGCAGCTGGCTGTTGAGGTTGCCTGCCCACTGTTAGGGAATGGCATCTGATGGGGTCTGCCTCCTCAGCACAGAGGGGGTTCTATGAGAAAGAGTTAAGTCTATGAGGTCAGTCTGGAGGAGGAGGTTACGAGTTCCCCGAGTCGGAGCCGTGGGGGTAATGGTTTTAGAGATGGCTGTCACACAGATCCGTTCCACTGTCCAATACTGCCGCTGATCTCCACCAGCCCGAGTCTACTTACTTTTCAATTGCTCAACTTCTCTCTCCCTGTCCTCCTTTCTTCTTTTCTCTCCTTCTTTCCTCCTTGCACTGACACATGGAAGTAATCTAGGATCTCTATGCTGGACTCAAAGGATGTGCGGTTGAGCCCGGGGCTGCATTTCGACGCTCTACATTAGCTTCCTTTCCTCTTCTATTTAATCCCCTTATATTCAACTGCTCTTATGTAAAAGAACTTAGATGGAAAACAAAAGGCAGACTTTGCCCATTCAACTTTTTTCTCCGCTTCCTGTAACTCTGCATCCCTCCGTTTTTCTTCTTGAATCAGCTAAAAGCACAAGCGAGGCGACAAGCAGAAATCTTAAGGGAAGCCTTCCAGCACCATCGCCTGTGCCTCTGCTTGGCAGAGCCGGAGCTGATGGGAACTTCCTGGTTGCTGCCAGCCAGGCCTCCGTCTAATGAAGCTGGGTCGCTAACAGCCTGTAAGGCAGCCACTGTTCAGCCACTCTACACTCATCCACCACCCGGCCCTCGACACTTTCACAGGGGCACACTGGCACGCTCCTAACACTTCCTTAATGCTCCACTGTGGCTGGACAAAGAACAATGGCGCACGGACGTGCACCCTCGAGAACTTCTTCACTTCCACGAGCTTAAGAGGAAAAATAAACAAGACCCATGCTGACTGGAAGTTTACTTTATGCACAACTGAACTTGCAATTACCGCAACAGACGAAGACCAAATCTCTATAAATATCCAACTATCCACTTAATTATTTTTTAAGGGGGTAGTATCCTTTATTGGGTAGGAGCAGAGAAAACAGACATGGGGTGGAGAGCAGGAGAGCGACATACAGTAAAGGCCCATCCGGCAAGGAGTCAAACTGGGGTGGGGGGTGGAGGGTGGGGTGGGGGCTCATTGCTCAACTGAATTAGCACCCATGTGGTATACACCCTAACCACTGAGCTATCCTGACCCATTTAAATTAATGTGATTTTCCCCAGTGAAGAATTTTTGTTTCATAATGCACTTTGCTGCATTTGTCATTATCTGTGACTCACTATTAACTGTTCCACCTATGAGAGTTCCAAACAAAGTGTTTATTCCAGGACTGTAACAAGTTCATATCTGTCATCACCCCCCTCCCCTCCTCTTAAAAATTAACCTTTTAGACTCTAAAATGTCAGCCGTGTGTTAAAACAGACAAAAACAGCAAATCATGAGTCCAGCTGTTTGTTTGAAAAATGAATTAGGGGTCTGCAGGCATTTTACTGATTTTTCTATGTTTATATCAGTTTTATTGGTAGGTGTGTGCACATAAGACTGTTTCATCGGTGTGACGAATCACAAGCTGCAACTCCCTGAAAGAACCAAAAAGAAAAAAAATCAAGCCAGAGATTTTTGTCTGTTTAGTGTAGCTATGAATATAGATTTTTAATAGAACTATACATGTTAAAATTGTGATACTAAATGTAGATTGCAGATTTCGATGCTCAGCATCAATTAGTAAAGTTACCGTTGACTGCGCTCAGTCACTGTTGTTTTGTTCTTGTTCTGCTAATTGACTAATCCTTCCAGGCATTGTCCACTCTGCCAAATGATTCATTGCATTCAGCTGCCGTCCCTGTAATATGTCTTGAAAGAAAACCAACTCGAACTGTGGGTCACGACGACCGGTTGGAAACACACACACACATGAACAAAAAAGAAAAAAGAAAAAAAAAAGAAAGAGAGGGGAAAAAATCCAAAGAAATTAGTTGCAAATGCTACTTTTCCCAAAGTCGGGGAACAAAAGCTTTGGTTTCATGTGCACCGCTGCTTGAATATAAAGAAATGAATGCATCAATAACACAGAAAAACAGAATGATCAGCTTTCAGTGATGTGGCAGCCAAAACCACCAGTGGATAAAGTGAGTCCATCTGGAGTAAAACCATGATGAAAAAGCTTCATTTTTTCCCCTTCTTTTTGCTGAAATAACCTAAAGGCCCTTTGCAGCCCCTTTCCGAGCCCAGGTGCCTTGTGTAGATAACCAAATGAAGAATCTGCCATTACACACCGCTGAAACAACAGTCATGTCGACACAGAAGCACGCGTGTGCACACACACACAAAAGCAAACGCAGCTGTCCTTACAGCAAGACACAGGGACCCTTTACAGCACTGTGGCCCAGTTGCTATCCAGAGGTATTTCTTATTGGTTGGCCCTCTCTCGTTCTCTCTGAGTGGGGCTCAGGCTCTAAGTCCTCTCTGTGTGTAATGAGATCTCTATCAGAGGGAAACATGATCAGAGTCGAAAGGGTGGAGAAGGGGGGACTGCGGGAGGCAAAGAGAGAAGGTACGTATCGCAAAGGGGTAACAGGGGCAAGCAGCGGGGTGTGAGGCAGGGAAGAAACAAAAACAGGCCTCTGACCCTCCCAGCAGCGACCAGTACTGCATCGAGCAGAAGAGGGAAACGCTCACCGGACTCTGATCCAAATCTTGTTTCTCTTCTGAAGTTTCATCCGGCTCTCGTTCAACAGGTTTCGTCAGTTTCGGGTTTTGCTATTTCGGTTTGTTTAGTTTAACTTCCTCCTGAAAAGCCTTGTTGCACTTAAAAAGTCGGCATAGCTGAGCAGGTGAAAGTAGTGGATGAGTCAGTGTTTGAGAACAACCCCTTTTAAATGATTGCTTTCATAGCAACCACTTCAATAAACAAAGGAAGACATTGTATTTTTCTCATTACCTCATCCCAAAAGGAAAAAAAAAATTATTTTTTTTTGTTTCCCCTAATTAGCTTATTGCAAAACACTAAAACATGAAAACAAAACCAGCAGCAGTCAAATTCAAATTACGCTTTGATGGAAATGTAGTGAACCAATAAAAACTGCTGTCTCATCATCATCTCAGAGCACTTTGCCTTTTTTTTTCTTTTTTTTTTTGAAAGCCACAAAAATTACATTTTTGTTTTGGGAAAAATTAAACATATTTGCTAAGTATCCCAGTGGTAATAAAAGTTTAGCTTAATTACAAGTCCACTGAACCATTTAACCACACAAGCGTGATATAAAGCAAACCAGTCAACTGTTAAACTCTGAGCCAGACAGCTGAGGTCAAGGGACAGCAAAGTAAGTTGAGTAAGCAGAGAGCCATGGAATCAGAGGCTTAACTTGACTTTTATCAACACAAACGCCTCTTTTTCTTCTGCTATTTTGTGTGCTTTTGCGGACTTGGGAACAGAGGCCAAAAAGAATTCTTGCAAAAATGTTTCCAAGCCTCACCAAAAATGCAAAGAGTTCAAAAGCAGTGCAGCAGACTCTCATCCAGCCTGTGGCCGTTTGCTCGCTGCACATTTTCAGAGGTGTGCAAGTGTGTTTTCCATCTCTCTTTCACTCTCTCTCTCTCTCTCTCTCACACACCACCTTGTTTGTCTCCAGAGCTGCTGCAAATAGGCTGTGGTGGTTACAGGTCATGAGGTAAATATTAGCTGAGGAGGGCTGGAGGACATGCAGGAACCACTCACAGCAACCTTGTCAGATCATCATTAAATTGGCATCACTGCAGTGTACCTGAGCGCACTGTGTGAGTGTGTGTCCATGTATGTAGCATGCCTGTACATAGCCGCGCTAGGCTTCAGCCAAAGCGATGGGACGTGATCAGTCATAACAAAGTGACATTTCGTGGCGTAATCCCACTCAGCTAAATGAAAACTAATCCGATTTGCACTGATCAAATGTTAGACTGTTCTTTACCGGCCGGGGACGCTGACACATCCAGCCTTCTTCTGCACGGCTGCTCCTTCATAACCCCCACCACCACCCACCCACCCCTACTCTGCCACTTCACTCATCCAGCCTCAAATTAAATATCAAAAAGGTCTGATACATCCTGCAGCAAAACTAAAACTCAAGCATGTTTCCTCTTGTTATTTTTCTTGTGAGACAGTGCTACCACGATGATGTATGTTGCCTGTTCAAGCACGCTGGGAGGAAATCAATTAAGCAAACCCCCAGTTATTGATAATGCAGGAGCGGGAGTGATAGCATCCTCACATGAAAATCCATAGCAGCAGGAATGCACATAAACCTGCGCAAACTCACACACACACACACACACACACACACACACACACACACACACACACACACACACTCACACACACACCATAGCAGCCCAAACCTACTGGTTTCCTATACTTTGCCTCATAACTCATGGCCTGTAGGGAGGTACTGGTATTGTTATATTTTGTGTGTATGTAGTACACTGTGCAAGCAGAGGGCCAGATTAATTTATTAGCTGAGGCAGCAGTGCTCCCAAAAGCAGGAACAGGAAGTAAGACATCGTAAATCTCGATAAGTCACCAGATAGTGTATTGTACATTTCTATAGGCTTCTCCCACTGTTATCGTCAGAGTAATATAGGCCAATACCGAGAGATGGAGTTTAGAACAAACAGTGAAGACTGATGCTGATTCCTGTGCAAGTACCCCCCCCCCACTTTTTTTTTATTGCCTATCAGAGAGTGCTGCTGACTGATACATTTCAGAGCAAAAACAGGTTTGTCTTTTTGTTATTGTAAAGCCTGCACACAGCAAGATAATTGTCTATTGTTTTCCAAAGGCAGAGCAGCAGGATAATTAGCTTGAGAGAACACTTTGCAGAGTGCATTATTGTTCCACTGTGAACTTTATGAAATATTCAGCCGTTCATGGGGATTTTACAAGGCGCAGAGTGGAGAAACAGATGGAGAAATGATCTTCCAATCCCTAAAACCAGCATGGTAACCTTCTAAGACATTCCCTCCAGGTGACATCATCAATCAATAAATGTCTCCCCTACTTTTTTTTAAAAATCTTGACTAAAGGTGTGGGTTTTTGTGCATGTGTATAACACGTATATGTGTGCGTATATATATCTTTGTCTGATGATGCTCATTGTTCCAGTACTTCTGCAGCCAAATAAAAGCCGATGGGCCGTATTCTTGCCATTAGGACCGGGCCACACACACACACACACACACACACGCACACACACACACATACACACACTCCAATGAACATGGCAGCAATATTCATACCCATTGACTGCACAACCAGCCTCTATGACATTTGACATTTGGGGGATAAATCATGGATTCACTTGAATGAGTAACTTACAGTTATAGGCTGGTCGAGCTACTCTCCATTTCCCCTTGGTGCTGTGAGCTCAAATGAAGGTCAGCTCCAACCACACAGATCTTTCTCTCTCTCCCTTTTTTAGTTTATTTTCCCCCCTTTATGAATGCTTTCCAACATGATGTAAATGTGGGAGTCAAGTCTAAGTGGGTGATAATTGTTACCAGAGCGTAATCTATTATCAGTAGTCTGGGCTCACTCTACTACTCTGGATGGGAGTGATATGGATTTTTTAGAAAAGGAGAAAAAAAACTGCCTGGCTTCAGCTTCTATCCTTGATTTATTTCATGGGAAGAAATTATGCTGGAGCCAAGCCTGGGTAATTAAGAAAAATAAAATCCTTTTCAATCCTTTGCTCACCTGATATCTGGACTGGAACCATCTTATCATGCATTTTTGTGGGAAAACTAAATT
Organism: Pterophyllum scalare; assembly: GCA_024447675.2. Lineage (NCBI taxonomy): Eukaryota > Metazoa > Chordata > Actinopteri > Cichliformes > Cichlidae > Pterophyllum > Pterophyllum scalare. The sequence goes on along the minus strand of JAMQGT020012227.1, from coordinate 90,950 downwards.
CAAACTTCTAGAATTTGGACGTTGTGTGGCCCTCATGCGCCTGTTGGAGCCCACGTTCGTGGCTCCAAAGAAGAAATATCCTGTGCTATCGCTTAACACGCTTGACTCTTCCACCTTTATTGTCTTACACTAATTATATGAAATTGTAGGGAAAGAGTGGATAAACTTCTCAAAGCCCTGGGATGGCCGTGATTGAAATGTCCATGACTTTAGTTTCAAAATAAAACGGTGGATGCGATATTGAGAAAAATTGCTATAATTAAGCGTCTAATATGTGATTTAAGTGGGGCCCGTTGTACATTGTATAAGCCTGTACTTAACTGTGTTTCTTTGGTGTTGGGAAATTCCCCACTGGGAAAGAAATCAACACAAAACTCTGCGGCGCAGAAAGGACAATTAGAACTAAATAAATTATGTTCTTTTTAAGATAATTGCCACATTTAACAGAACATTTAACCCAGCTTGTACACAGTGGCAACTTTTCTGTAAATGTTAGCCCTCCATTACGCACACACCCAGCGAGTTTGACACGTTTGTACAAATGAAATGCAAGACTTACTTGGGATTCTGCGAGCTCCAGATTATAGTCTCCAGCGATTTTGCCGAAGGTAACGCCGACCTGCACATTATTATAAAGATCCAGAGGTAATACTTCCAACAACCGAGTCCCGCCATTCTGATAAATGCACTAGACAAGTGAGCCGATAACTCAGAGCGACGGACGGTGCGCCTGGCAACCTTTATCTGTGGTTCGCCCGGTGGGAAGGTGAGCTACGATCAGTCGGGAGCATGTGAGGTCGATATCAAATACATGTCCTTCTGTCCGACTTCTTCAGATCTGCTCCAGACCCCGTGTCCTTGACTGAACTGTCGTGCGAAGAAGCCCCGATTCTTGATAGGATCTGGAGGAAAGCAGCAGCCTCCCGAGTGTCCTGGTTGACCTGTGGCTGAGGCAGAAAAAAAAAGAACACCCCCTCACGACCTTTTCTTTTACTCTGTGGAGAAAACTCGGCGATCTGATGCGCGAAGCAAATCTAACCAATCGCGCGGTTTTTCGACAATCTGGCGATGCGGCTGTCGATGGAGCGCTGCGCCGCGTCTTTGTCAAAGCTCCCCTTGACGGTGTCTGTACCTGTCGCTGTATATAGCCTACAGATGACCACATTCATCCATCAGTCACAACTCCGCAGCACGCCAGGAATCCCGAGGTCCACTTCATTCCAGTGTTATCTTTCACTCCTCCTTCTCCCCCCTCTGCTATTCTTCCTCGCAAAGGAATTGAGTTTCTATTGTAAATATGCCTCCTGGCTCTCAGTGGCGTTCCGCGTGCGTGTTGCGCTCCGGCAGGGTCGCCCCTAGTCCAACTCGGGCATGCTGCGTGGCCAGTGCGTAAAAATACTGTACGTCTCCCCACTAGTTTATTGCCGCTTGAAACACAAAAAGTGCCGAGGTAAGATTAGACCTGCTGCCCAGTCCTCAACGTGGCTCTAAATCAGCTCACCAACATTTCCATGCCGGTGTGTTTTGTTTTTTTTAAACCGTCTGTAACACTCTGCCCTCCGGTGTGTGCGGCAGCCCGAGCTCAACTGTAACCCGAGCTGAAGCGAGCGTGTGAGGAACAGCCCACTGTGCGAGCCGCGGCCAATCACAGCGCTCTGTCCGAACTTGGAAGCAGGAAGCGAAGGCATTTATAGGGACGTGGATGGGTGGACGGTAGATAGAAGGAGGGAGCGAGAATGGCGAGGGGGTGGGGGTGTTATTGGGTTGACCCCACATCTCCAACCCCCACCCCCCATCACCGCCACCACAACCGCCACCTCGGCCCGAGCCATCGACCCAAATTGAAATGGACTTTGGAGTTATTTGTCATAATGAAAGCTTCGGCGAGGAAAACGAGTGCACCAGAGTGTGTGTGTGAAAGTGCTTACGGGAGCAAAACTTTGGCCCCTTTAAGTCCAGAACTTGTTGTCCCAGTAGATAACTAATTACTAATTGGCCCATCAAGGAATTCCCCTGGAGCTTTACATTTATCATTCTGGTTATGAAGGATTATATTTGTAATATTTTCCCTATGACCAGTCTGTTATTTCTGTGTAACGTGCTATTTCTAGCTATACCTTTGTAAATATATTGGTTTTATTCTATACACAGGATTACAGTACCTGTTACTTTGGTCCCTTCTTTTTCCTCTCTGAAGGGAATGATGATTAATGGTCTCTTTGGATCTCTTTCTAGTTGTCCCCTTTTGGGATAATGAACTGCATGAGAACTTAGTCTCCAGTGTCAATAGACAATAGACGGTCGGTAGCCTATAGTCACTGGGCCATTCATTCACTGAGGAAGAAATGCTTGACACATAATTGATCATGTCCATGTCTGTGCCCCCTTTGTGCGCGCATATGTGTGTGTGTGTGCGTTTGAGGGAGAAAGGAGAGGAGAGTTTCCCTTCACTTTGCTGCATTTATTCAATCAATGCTGCCCCCTAATGGCTGTGATGAAATCGATTCTCAGACTACAGGTGGGGGGATTGAGTCTAATTGGAAAGGAAATAAAGCAGACATTTAAAGACGCGTCTTATGGTTTCTGAAATTATTTTTTATTGCATCCTGTGGTGTGTTGACAGCTCATAAATCTTTGTAAAAATAATAACTCAAGCCTCAAGTGATTATAACCCCTAATAGTCTGAGTGTATTTATATGTGTGCAGTTAATGTGTGTGAGTCACCGGTAACAGCAGGCACAGGAGTGTCATGGCTGCATCCCCAACAACAAACACAGGGCAGTTGCCGGGTCCTAACTTGGATACCTGATACCTGATGACCAATCAGGCGGTCATGGGCAGATGCCTGCTGAAAGCCAATGAGATGCCTCCTGTGTACAACTATATGGGCTGCCACACCTTGGGCCAGTGAATCAATAGGGATATGGCTTCACGAAGATGACGGTTGTAGTTGTAGAAGTTTAATCAAATATTGTATTAGCCCAGTTAAACATTACCCACAGATCTGTCCCAGTAATGATCAAAATCAGTCTTTACAACGGTATATACAGAAAGAAAACAATTTTATTCATTACAAGAGCATTATAGAAGAATATGTCAAAGACAATGGACTGGCCACATACCTTTACATAAACAAAAAGTGCTTTATGCAACAAGAAATACATGTGAGGGCTGTCGTGAGCTTACACCATAGAGGACGATTTAAGTTTTTTCAGCCTTCATACAGCTACCTATGAGATAGTGGCATTTTCGAGGAATGAGGTCACTGTGTTAATGCGTATAGGTGGCTGTGATTAGTGCTTCCATAAATAGCCTGAATGTACTTTCATATCACAGCAGCTCCTACACAGATGCTTCAAAATGGAGAACAGCCGCAACTAAAGGTTCTTTTCACCACTGATTTGATAGTACTGTGCAAAAGTCTTCAGCTACACCTCATTTCTTTGTATTTCACTGGTGAAATTGGGAAATGGGTGCAGCTATTTATTGAATTGTGCAAACATACACAGGAATACAGGATACGAGGCAAAAACAAGTTGGTACTTTTCTAACAAGCTTGAAAGCCAATATTTGGTGTGACTACTTTTATTCTTCAGCACAGCCTGAACTCTCTGAGGCAGCTTCATTCTCATTTCTTTAAGTAGTCTTCAGGAATCGTTCTGCAGGCTTCTTGAAGGACATTCAAAGCTCTTCTTTGCATGCTGGATGCATTTCGTTCAGTTCTCTGTCAAGATGATCCCACACTGCTTCAGTAATGTTGAGGTCTGGGCTCTGGGGAGGCCAATCCATGACTGATAGTGTTGAATTGTGTGTTTTTCAACCCAGGTATGCTTTTACTGCACTGGCAGTGTTTTGTGATCATTGTCAGACAGTACTTTCCAGTAAATTCCATCAATTTTGACAGGTTCCCAAACACCACTGGCTGACATGCAGCCCCAAAATATAAAGAAATGAGGCGCAGCTCAAAACTTTTGCACAAGACTTTTGTAATCACACAGTTCATATTTACTCTATAAAACATGCCAGAATATGACCAAACCACAGTTCAAAACCTACCAGCACACTGACATGCTCGCAATGAGCATGCAGATGCCAAGTACATGTCCCGTTTATTCACCATCTGAACTTTTACTGTTACAAAGTGCAGCTAAGGCTGATTAGCAGTTATTTAGTTTTAACCCAAAGTACTGGATTAATTGAAATCTTGACTGGATATTAGCACAGGCACATGCGAAAGGATTATTAGAGTATTTCTATCCTGCTTTGGGGAACATGAGCGTGTAGCAAATTTTCTGGCAGTATATCCAAGTGCTTTGAAGATTTTTTTTTTCTGCTTAAAGATGTTCCTGGTGATGTTAAAAGACACGTCAGGTGATCACCATTCACTCTGTTTGCCATGAATATCTATACAAACCTTCAAGGCAACACATTCAACAGTTTCAGAGGCCGACTGGCGCTCAGCTTAACATTACGATCCCCGAATCCTGCTACTTTCCTAGCTAAGAATACTATCTAGTAATATAACGCAGAAAAGCAGGAAATTCTTTCTTTTCAAATTAGTAAAGCAATTCATCAGCTCTTAAAACCTTCACAGGTTTATATTCATTTCATCATCTTGTCATTTCTTACAGCTCTTAAATGGAGAACAGAGAGACATTTGCTGCAGCTTTTGTTTTCTTCTCTCTGAATCCAAGATGAACCCTGCTGTCGAGCACATAGTTCCTTCCCAATCTGATATTTACACTTAGCAAACACTGAAACTATGACATCATGGTTCCAGGATGAAGCCACTGCGGACTCGTAATTCGTCCAGCAACCTCCCAGGGGATATATATATAAATCACGGCTGAAGCACCCTCCCTTTGCTTTTAATTTGCCCTTAATGAAGTCTGGCACATTTCCCTTCAGTTGTGGCTCCACGACACAACTGTGATCTACAGGCCAGGCTGGGAGACCAGAGGCCTGTGGCCTCGGCAGAGCCGTGGAAGACGTGGCTTGAGACTGGGCTGCGCGTCCAGGTATGAGCCGTGCCCCTTTGGCATGCACGGGGTCAAGTGGTTAACCCTCGTTATCTGGAGAGGACGAGGAACATGTGACTGGGATGTTCCAGCTGCAATCAATATTGAACAGTCATTAACCACTGAGACAATACAACCTCACACACAGAGACACGCACACACACGAGCACTTAGTGGCACATGTTTCTCGTCCCTGTCACATACTGTAAAGTCTCCACCAAAGGAAACAAGGGCATAAACACAAACAACATGGATCCACTCCAAACACTGAGCCATTTTAAATGGTGGGAAAACCCAGTTAATGTTAACAGACTATTTTCAGAGGCTGACACTTGAAGGTTGTTGTATAAGCTATTCCTGCTGCTTTGATTTAACTGTAACAGCAGCGAGGCCAAACACAACAGCTGGGCTATCCGCAGACTTACATTTCCTGTTTGTGGTATGCTTGATTGCTGTCCAGACGTCTTCCTCCCCTCTCTTCTTATGCGCTTTGCTTCAATCTACCTCCTCTTCTTTACTCATCTCAGCCATCACAACTGGCAGGAAAGCACTGATTACACACAAATAACAATCTGCTCCAAACATGTCCTCCACATTTTAATATCCGGGTGGGAGATGCAAGTAAAACCTCTTCTCTTCTCTTCTCTTCTCTTCTCTTCTCTTTCTCTTCTCTTCTCTTCTCTTCTTCCTTCTCTTCTCTTCTCTTCTCTTCTCTTCTCTTCTCTTCTCTTCTCATCTCATAGCAGTAATTAGGCTTGAAAACCAACCAAGACAATAGACATTTCATGTAACCATCTTTGTCGACATATAAACATCGAGGAATCTTGATAGCGATCCTGATTAGTGACTGCTTGTGATCCCCCTATCTTAACTTGCCGCAGTTCCCTGCATTATACCTTTTAGCCTCTCGGATGAGATTAGAATTTGAAAAGGAAAATTGTCCTTTGATGCTTCCTATCAAAGAACTAGACAATCCCCATTGAGGAAAAAAAAAATGGGTAGAAAGTGAAGACATGCGCTCTCACACACACCCGCGTGCACGTGCACGCACGTGTGATTAACTCACTGTGATTATTTGTTAGCATAAACTGCATTTTGCAGGCCCATGGCTCGGAGGGTTTAGAAAAAGAGCTAAACTGATGGAGAGAATATGCCGAACGCTGGCCTGTGGGGGTGTTCTGTCCATTCTAATAGAATTACGAGCCTCTGATAGATGAGTCTTTTCTCCGAGGCTACTTGTCTGTCAAACATTAGGTCACACTCAGTTTCCAGACTTGGAGGGGTGAGGTGGGGTGGGGTTGTGAGGGGACTCAAGGCACAGAGAAGAAAACGTCTGGAGAGGTGCCTCATTCCCTGCCAAGAAAAGGAAGGCAACAAAAGTGAAAAAGGGTTAGAGAGGAGAGAGGGAGGAATGGGGTGAAAGAGAAAAAAAGAGCGAGGGTGGGGAGCTGGTGAAAGAGAGTGAAATGAGTGAGAGTGGGGGTTAAAGAAAGAGAAGAGAGTGAGCGGGGTACAAAAGGGTGCATTCGAATCCACTCTAATTAAGGCCCGTGTGATGGACAGGACCTGCGGACGTGCCTTCTTTTCTTTTTTGATGTGTGTGTGTGTGTGTGTGTGTGTGTGTGTGTGTGTGTGTGTGAGGGGACGGTGTGATGATGGGAGGGGCCGGGGCTCTAGTAGAGATGTCTACTGCCAGCAGCCTGAATGGGACAAAGACCTGAATAGAAACTTCAAAGCGACCTCTGTGAGCCCCCCCCTCGCAGTCCCTTGGCTGTGTGATGGTCAACAAGCTCCTGTTCAAGTGTGTCCGTGTGTGTGTGTGTGTCTGTGTGTGTGATTCTGTTTGGCAGTCTGTTATTTTCCGACTGCTACATGCATTTCTTGGCAGCTATGCGTGCAGTGTGGATTTCAAAGTGTGTCTTTCTGCCTGGGTGTGCTTTTTGTCTTATGTGATGATGTGTGCGTGTGCGTTTTAAAGAGCAGACTGCAGGATGCAGATATAATTGGAGCAGAGGATCTGACTCATTGCTCTCTCCCTCTGAACTGAGCGCTGGCTCTCTATGGCGGGATTGGAATTGAAACAAGTAGCCCACAGAGCTGACGTGTTGTAGGAATTATTGTTGCTAAATGATACACGGGGATTTAACGTCTAATTTGATCCCAGTGTCCTTACTGATTTTGGCCTGTGTTATGATCTTGCGGTGTGCGTCATCTAATTCTATTTGGCTCCAGCTCAGGGCAACTAATGATCTTCCACTTATCACCCTTCTTCCTCTCTCTGGTTGATACCCCTCAAAGTGTCTTTCCCAGCAGACCTAACAACTTCACATGACTCCCAACAACTGCGGCAGAGTCGGAATCACTCTGGGCCCCTATAGGAAAAACAGGAAGCCCTATAGGGTGAGGGCCAGGGCAGGCAGAAAGATAAGATTTATGCATGTTTGTGTGTCGTACGCTCTGGCATGCTAACGATCGTGTGTGTGTGTGTTTGGATATCTCACAGAAGTATCTGTCCTGTCTGAACCCTCTTGCACCAGTCAAGTGTCAGGTCAAGCTCCAAAGCCCCCGAGATCAACATGTCATTGTTGCTGCCTGGTGTCACTGACACGTCCTTAGTGACATCATCGCATATCGCTCATCTCTCTTCAGTCCCCATCTGAAGTGGCATTAGCTACCACCTCTAATCAGAGTACATAATAAAGTAGCCACAACAACCTCATCAGTGGCTTTTATCCCCTGGCAGGTGCAGTGTAGCATTGTAAACGTGCAGGCTGCTGCAACTTTGATCATGTATTTATATTTTAAGAGGTAGTATAAGGCATGAATGCATGCATGCCTTATAATCCTGGTAATGGAAACGTCATCTTTTTTCAAAAGCATAAGTAGCACTTGTTGTATTCTGATTCTGAGCAAACACGCTTATATTCGTGCCACAGAAAGCCACTCTGAGATAACCTTATCTGCAGATAGAATGTTATCTGCTACCCCGATTATGTCATATGTTTTCAGCTGAGCAGTTATAAATAAAGAGGCCATAAAAATCCTGGAGGAAGTCTACAGCAAATAATTCCCCTGCCCACACACACACACATAATGCTGTAATTGTGACACGCCTTTAAAGCAAAGTTGCAAGAATAATCACAGCAAATGTACACACCGCAATGTGCACATGCCCACGTTCACACTTGGAGAAGAAAGGAAGCATTGCACCTTAGAACGCACCGTTGCACAAACACACCTTTGGCAAACAAAGATATACTAAAAAAAAAAAAAAACACTTTAAACCCAGGGAGACAAACTCCTAAATCTGAGGATGTCCTTGTTAGTAAGCAGCCGAGGGTACATGAGTGCTCTCAGCCGCATCATGAAAGCCTCAGCAATTACTCCCATGCTCCCTCACTCTGGCATAAATCTGCTCTTATCTCGGCTCGCTGCAGGATCAGGGAATATCAGCTCCAGCATCTGCTCCATCTACAAACCCAGCCACTAAAAGCACAACAAAGTGGCTCTGCAGGCATAAATAAAGGAAGGGGGGAAACCGGAAGAAGCACAGGGTTTTGAAGAGAGGGAATATAGAAAGAAACTGAGAATGACAGATAGGCAGAGGGAAGGAGGGGGCGTCTGTATCTCTTTAGCATCTCTCTCTCTCTCTGCAATGTGTCAATCAGCCAGTCAGATAAACATAATTCCAAGAGATCTCCGAGAAGCTCTGCTCGGCTCAGTAGGACTTCTTTGGAGGGAAATTAAGACATATGGAGAGAAGAAAGGTCAAAGCATGGGTTCAAAGGTGCAACTATGAGACCAGTGAGTATGGGCAGATGCAAAGTTGAGACAGGGATGTTTTAACTACTGGAGGTACAATCTCTGATCCTCTTAGTCCTATGAACCTTGTTTGTTTTTTGTTTTTTACATCAACATTATTATTATTAGTTCATTCAGAGAAGTCAGCAGATTCCAGGTCTGCTGTAGAGAGTAAAGTTGCTCACACCTAGCTAAAGTAACAACAAGGACAGATGAAACTATTTTTAGGAGGATGTTTATTTTCCTCACGGTCCGACTGAAACAACATCTTTCATTCTGGCCTCCTTATCGCAGCTGTGACCCTGACCCCCTCCGTCCTCTGCCTCCTCCACCCGTTCCGTGTCCTGTACCTCCCACTTCTCTCTGCATTTCTTCCTCTCCTACTCCCATCTTACCTTCTGTCAGCCACTCCTTTCTGTGCATGTGTGTGTGTGTGTGTGTTGATGGTAGAGCTATATACAAATTTACAACCATTCTGTTCAGCATCCATGGCTGAGAAGGAATAATAGAGATGAAATGTTACAAGTAAATGTTATGAGGAAATACTTCAGCTCCAGGTGATGGCTGAGGGTCAGGGGTGAAAGGTGGCACACCAAAGCCTCAGGGTTCCCTGACCTCGCAAGACTGATGAATAGCGTGCTAACAAGGACCAGCTCTCTCGTAGGGTGTCTGCACTCTCTCTTCTTGTCTTTGACTACGTCTAATTTTTTTCCCTCCAACCCCCCCTTTGCTCTCCCAGGGACTGATCTGGCAGCAGCAGAGTAGTAATACTTATACCGGCTGAACCTTTAAAGTACCTCACCATCTGTCGTCTTCCTTGGATTTATAATTATCATCATATCACATTCAAACTACGCACCGTCGCACTCTTACATAACCTAACCCCTATCTACCAGTGCCTGCAATACTTAAGAATAGATTGAATAAATTATTATTGGGTGAGGTGTTAAATCTTGGCCAGCAGTAGAAGTGCTTTCTTTCTAATGAGGCTCCGCTACATCATCTCTGCTCCCATCCGCACGGAAGAGAAGCGAGAAAGCCTGCAGCAGACGCATTCACGAGCCTCCCACCAAACACATACGCATGCACACAGACCTAATACACCCCCACCCCCCACATGCATGCTCAAATGGACATAGTTCAAATGTGGACATTGCACACACTCCAGCCGCACCCTGGCCCATTTGCAAAGCTGTATCATACAGCCAATTAAAGAGATGACTCTTATTAGCAGAGGTGTCCCAGCCCTCGTTCATCACTGGGGTTTCCTGGCAGGGGCTGGTGACATGCAGAGCTCTTCATCATCTTTATGAGACCTGTCTCATCACGCCCTTATAAGACACTCTTCCAAACTTTACTGAGACTCATGATTTAGCAGAGCGGGGCTTGGCCCAGAAATCCATTCAGTCATCCTTGGGTCACCTTTGAATGCGCTTCAGGGGATTTGAAAATGAAAGTGGAGAGAATGTAGGCCTTGTGTGGCATATTGCTACCTCGCTAGCTTGCGTTTTTTGTCCTCCACACCCTGTCATTGAAAAACCCTAATCTTGTTTCCTCTTCCTGCAGGGACAACCTTTATTATCCTCACCGCAGAGCACGGGCCCACTGGGATGAGTGAAAGTGGCTTCACAACAATGGTGTGAAGTGAGGAGAGAAGGTGTAGAGAATCAAATTCCAGGGTAACCCTGGGTAAATATCCTCCTGCTCCCAGCTGAAAACTCCTCTTGTTTTCTTGCTTCGCAGGGTCGAATGCCCTGCTCAGACCTCTGGACCACCTGCAGCTCTACTGATGACAGATTCCCTCCACACTCTGGACCATCAGTGCCAAAGAGACACTAATCCTCCAGCTTCTATCCCCCACAAGTACAATAGGCCTGTCACTCGTTCACTCATTCAGCATACCTTTGGCTGCTCTGCCTGTGTGTCAATATGAAGAAAACCGACAGGAGGCGGAAGGTAGATTCCCACGGCGCTCTATTCATAGCTTTTCACTGGAATCTCTGACCTGTTCTGGCTTGTCTCATGAAACCTGCTCATCATAATGAAGAGCATTGATCCATCTTCTCATTTCATATTCACCTTGACATCTCAGTTACAGCCCACGGAGCGTCTCCTCTTAATCCAGGAGAGATCCTTTCCCTTTATTTGGTTACAAGATATTTTATTGGATGCACAGCACATTGTTGGAATGATATGGTTTGGAATGAATGAGGCGCTAGAAGATGAGTCCGGACATTCAAGCGCTGTTGGCCTGTCTGTGTGAATGAGGCCGCGTGCCTAATCTGAGGCCGGCTCTGGTAAATGATTTTCCAGGGTCAGCTGCTTTCCTCCGCCCTTACAAGTTGAGGAGATTACAACCAGTGTTCTCATTAATGATTTATCCATGGAATTAAAATTCTGTGGGTTTATCTTCTTCCAGAATACTGGAGAAGTTTCATCCGCTGTGTGCGACAGCTCTTCTGGGGGGAAGCTTGTGATCACTCACAAGAAAGAGCAGCAATTAATGTAGAGCAAACGTGTTTTGAATGGCCGTCAAATGCTGTTCAGATCCTCTTAGATGAGTTTCCACAGTGAACTCGTCACGCATGTGTGAATCAGTCCTCCTTGACCCTCCGAGGTTTCAACGTCGGCTGTACTGATAGGGTAGGTTGAGGCCTCTGGGTTATCAGAAGTAAATACAAGCTGAAAGTCCAACCGAGGCTCTGATTTAAAATCCCCCAGCCCTGACCTCAGCAGCACAACTCTTAACCCTAATTCAGTCCAAGCAGATGCATGTCTGTGGGAAGGGGAAAAAAAAAAAAGAAGCTACAGAAAGAAAAGTAGAGAGAAGATAATCGTTTTGGCACAGAAGCGTGAGATGTGGAAATAACTTTGACAATTCGTTTGACAACAGCTACACACCAATCTAAAATTCCTCTTTGGTCTCTTTCTGCATGATCACCACTAACAGCATGTTACAAAAAAAGGGCTGACAGCTCAGATGACAATTACACAGGGCTGCAGAGGGAAGTGCTTCCCTGCGCAGTACTCTGATGGCCGACGTGTGACAAGCAGACGTAGTGATAGATGAGCCTCTTCGTGTATTACAAGCTGGACATGAAGGGAGCTCACTGCCAGGTCCTATTCTGGTACGCCCGCAGTGATCTGAGCGCCTCTTTTATTAATCATGCACTTAACACAGACGTCTCAGTCGCTTTCATCCGTTTTTTTTTTCTGCTACCACACGTCCTCGCTTTTATCAGTAGCACAACTGTGGCACTCTTTGTCTCCACAGGACAACTCTTGGAAAAAAGAAAGAAAAAGAAAAAGACCTTTTGATAGTCAGCACAGAGGTAAAAGCCGTCACGTGTAGCAAGAAGATGCGTGCACTGTGTTTGTCAATTACTTAGTTTTTCAAGGAGTCAGAAAATGTCCAGCACTAAAGTCATTGTGGGACACTGGAGGTCTGCCTTGGACTGCACTGCCCCCAAGTGCCAGGAAAGTGAATAACTTAAAAGCAGTGGTTGCCATCATCGTTTTTTTTAACCAGAGTACTCCCAAGCAAACTAAAATGCATTAAATGTTCAAATGTATGGAGGCTTGTTTCTGCTACTAGAAAAAAAAAATTCCACACATAAATCAAAATTTCAGATATCTCGAAATTTTGACTTACTCAGAAGTAACTCAAAAGTTTTGAGACTGTTATTCTAAATTTTAACTCAGCCCCCCCCCCATGGCATAAAGGAGCTTCCATACAAATATGTTCAGTTTAATGCATTTTAAACTTAATTTGATCACTTTGAGTTATATTTTTAGCTGTATAAATTAAATTCATTATTTCAAGGGCTTAGCCACATCTTTTAAATGCAATCATTTACCAGCCATTACTGACAAAGGTCACCTTTTTAATCCATTATGTGTCACTAACAGCTTTTTGTACGTTCAGTAATTTCAAGTTTTTATTCATGCTAGAATTTTCCTGCTTTAACCGTTTAGTTTGCTAACAGTTTAGCCTCTAGCCATTCTTTTAGTTAAACTAACATTTTATTTAAATCAACTAAACTGAAATTTATATTGTCAGCTAACATGGTTTTCCATATCATTTCAACTGTTATCCATTCTCTAACATTTAAGTTTCTCACTTTTTGACATTTGAGTTTTTTGTATATACTTGGGCTGTGATTTCCTACTGCTAGCTTGTTTAGGTGCGCTTCATTCTTAAGTTTCAGGCCTTCGTCCCTTTGGAATCACCAAAATCACACCATATCTAAGCTCTGCAAAGAAAAAATATGAAGCATATTATACAACCTGGTTTTTCACAGCTATATTAACTGCCGCATGTCTGTTGCAGTCAAAAGTAAAAAGTACCACAGATGAAATGTGTTGATTTTTATTCAAAAGTTACTGTCTCCAGACAAGTACAAATCAGAAAACAGAGTGACTGAAAGAGGATGGGATAATAGACAACAACTCAGAGTGTAGGCAAGAGTGCAGACAAAATAAAACACAGACATGGCCAAAATGAAGGAAAGAAATAAAATTTTGTATATATACACATGATCTAATAAGAATTTATACCGATGTAGTGGTAAGTAACAAACAATAAACAGTACTTTTTTTTCCTTAAAAGAATTTTTCTTTTTACTTACATAAAATAATTAGGCAAAACACATATAGGCTGTTTATCTACTTTATCACATTACATCTGACCACCTCATATTTCATGTTCTAAGAAGCCAATTATCCACCTTTAAACATGACTGATCCTCTGACATGGAAGATTACTGTGAGAAAATGTGACCTCCACAAGCATGTTTAAGGCTTAAGCATGGAATGACTACAAAATAAAAACCTCAGTAGACAAAACATTTCATTAAAACTTGTGTGTGACAAATACATGTCAAAATCTAAGCTTTGTCTAGCTGCCACAGCGCTGCTGAATAACTTTCATCTTCAGTATTGGCTGAATGACTACCTTACAGTTTTAACATTTGAAATCTAGAAGTATTTTGTGACAGGACTCTTTTTTTTTTATTATTTTGAGAAAACCTTAAAGCTGAATTTCACAAGTCTTTTCATTAGTTTTATCCAAACTAATTTACATGTAGGAAAAAGGTAGAAACCCGAAGACATTATCAAGACAAAGAGAAAAATAAAAGAACAAAACGTAAAAATACAAATTTAAAAATCTTCCTTGACGCATGGCTTTACATGCTTTCATTTTTTTTTTGTTTTACTTACACATTTCTCACTTTGTGACTGAAGGTTGAAAAGTTGAAAATAAGAAGAAGAAAAAAAAGCACATATATAAAATCAGCACCGATTCATATATAACTTTTATTTAAAATGTAGAGATACCCATTTCAACATTATGCTGCTGGATTTGAAAGAGAAAAGGTGATTTTCTTTGACTGAGCCATTATCGTCCAGAGCCCACACAGTGGTACTACTGGGATTTAAAAAAAACAAAAAACAAAAAAAACCCCAAACTGCTCATTCTTGGGATGGGGAGGGGTGGGATACATGATGTATCTGGTAAGATGGCGGTTAAGGAGTGATCCAAATCTTGGGGTAAGCTCTGGGACTTACAGCATGGAGCGTTCAGTGGACTCTAGGAATCTTCACAGCATAAAGGGATGTTGACTGATTCTACATCACATCTCACCATCTTAACCACCAGTGGTTATTAGGACCTCATCTCAGGCCCAAAAAAAAGGGGAAGAAACTTAAAGAGAGATAGAGGGAGGAAGGAGAAAAAAAAAAAAAAGAAGAAGAGCACAGAAACATAAAGACCTCCATCCACTTGGCTAACACAGTACAAGCAAGCTACTACAGTCCGTTTATAAATTACTACTTCACACCTGGTAACTTACTACAATTGTAAAAAGGGTTAGACATAAACAAAAATGTTTCTTAAGTTAAACACACCAATTCATCCCCATTAAAAAAAAAAAAAGAAAAAAAAAGAAGAGGAAAACAAAAAGCTATTACTGATTTTTCTTCAGACATGTCTCATCTCTAATAGGTTTGGAAGTGGCCTGTTGCACTATTTCTGAACAGGAAGAGCTTACCCAAGATTATAAAAGTAAATATTTGAAACAAAGTCCTCTCTGAGCAAGCAACACTGAGTGTGGGTTGTCATTGGTCCACGTAAAGTACAAGCCAGATTTGATTTTTTTAAATTTTTTTTTTCCATTTTTGCCTTTTCTTACAGAAAACACTTCTGTTTCCGCATCTAAAATTCTCTTTAAATACAAAGCGCGTCTTCTCTCATCCCAGCGTCAAAATCATCTGGATATTAGCTTAAAACATGGACACCCCAAGCACCTAGAGGAAACACACAGAACATTAATACAGACTTTAAATTGCACTTGCTTGCCCCTTTACATGCATACATATATAAAAGTAATGATTCAAGTCCAATAGTACATGACAGCTTTCACCCAGTTTCCAAACAAAATTCACCGTTGGGGAAGTACTGATCTTAAGCAGGCTTGTTCTGAGCTGTGCAGCAAAAGGCCATGTACACTGGAAACTGTTTATTTCCTCTTAATGGAACAAGATTTTAAGTATTTAGCAAAGACAAAACTGCTCCATTCTGTTTTGGCTTCATTTTGGGGATCAAAAAGTATTTTGAAGTTTGTTTTTGTTTTTTTTAAGGCTGTTACATTCCCGAAGCAAGAATTTAAGGCTGGCTGTGCAGTCAGACATAAATAAAAATAGTTTACACAAGCCTAATGGTTGCTCTGCTGACCAAGAAGAAATGTTGCACTTGGCTAAAGGTTTGTCAGCTCAGCCTGTCAAAGTGCACAGGCTCATTCAGAACCCAAATACAACATACTAGTAGCTGCTCGACTTTAAAGGCATCCAATTTCAATTTAATTCCCAAAACTCCCACATTATAAAATTTGGTATTAATTTCCATCATTACATATAACAGAAGTCTACAAACAAAACTGAGTTAGGAGTGCTGGATCGGCCTAGTCTAAGTGAAGCATGGGTGCTCCTTACCGATTCATCCATGATTGAAGCAGGGTCAAAGTAATCCGGCTTGAGCTCAGACCTCTCACGGCGGTTCTTAGAGGGTGGCTACGAGGAAGAAACAGCATATTTAGTAGATAGTCAAGCAACTATTCCCAGTGTGCTTCTTCGCCAGACAACCAACCACTGTTAGAACTTTACCCCATGCAAAAAAAAAAAAGGAGAAAAAAAAGGCAGAGATTGATTGTGGCAGGAAATCGATTATAAAACGTTGACTTCTGCAACATAGTTACAAAAAAAAAAAAAAATTCAGGAGAAGGTATAATTTCAGCAGATGCTTGGAACATTCAAGTAGAGTACAGTCTTCTGGTTGATTCAACATGACATTTGGAGCCCATCTCATGGAATCCGACTCCTGCGTAAGCATCCAAAAGAGGCATTAGCCTCGGATCAAATTTTGTTCTGGCTTTGCACTCGTCGTACATGAATCTGTAGTGTTGGCATAAACGGTCAAAAAAAAAATTTGTGATGTTTTTTCATCATGTTATACCAACAATTGCAATGCATTGCCGTGTACATAGTTCTTTAAAAAAGAAAAGAAACAAACAAACATACTCTTCCAGCAAGCAAACATTTCTCCAAGGATTTCTGACTTCTGTTAGTTGTATTAGAGGCAACATTCAAAACAAGATGACTGGTTACTCCCCAAGTGGATGTGTACGAAAACAGCAACTCGAATGCATCAGGATGTGTTACAGACTTAGTTGTGGAAAGGTTAATTTGGTTTGTTAACCTCTAACTACAATCAAAACGAATAATTAAACCAGAGGAGACCATGTGAAAACAAGGTTACTCTGTGCAAAATGCTGCTTTCCCTCCAAGATTATTAATAACCGAAAACCTGATTAGTGAGCTTTGGATTTGCCTAAATTTGACAAAAAGACAAATGAGCTTTAATCAAAACGCTTAGTAGGACATTCTTGTATTTGTACACTATATAAAGTACAGACTTATGAAAATGCATGTGCATCTCACCAGATCAATGTCCATGGTGTCGAAGTCCATGCCTTCATTGAGGTCATCCATACGGCCCTCTGATGACATCATCACATCCTCCACAATCGGCTCTTCGTCTTCTTCCATGAGCCCCGTGCCGCGACGACTGCTGAGCAAACCGTTACATCATTACTGAATTGTACTTGTGTGTTCAGATCTTCACATGTACCTACACGTGTGTCTGCGACTTACATAGCATGCTGCAGATTGGTCCTGAGCTTGGCATAATTCATGGCTCTTTCTTGCTGCTGGCGTGCCTCTTCTTGCTGTCTCTGAGCCAGCATCCACGTCACCTGGGAACTAAATGGACGAGAGCACATTATTTCTATGTTTTGACCCACAACTGTCTGGTGTTTTTACTGGAGATACCACAAGGATACAACTTAGTTGCCCACTGGCCTGGTGCCTGTAAAAACTCAGGGTGGATAAATAAACTAGTCAGTCAGTGTCCCAGTAGGATCAACACTTGGCAGGCTGTTAGGCATAACCATTTTGCTACCATTTGCCCTCCAAATTAATAGCATGCAAATGGGCAATTACACTGAACCCTGTCTTAATGTATTTTGGCTCATTCCAGTCCAAACCCTTTTCTCAGAGAATAAGTGATCCTCTGGCCTTAATAACTGGCCTGGATATGAGCCTAGATGTATTTATAAAATGTTGTGGTATGAAGCATTGGGATACACTTAAATAACAGATAATTAATTAAAAGTAAATGGTCATTAAAGAGCTTCGGGATTATAGGGCCAACAAGGAAAGAAGAGGGGAAAAAAAGTCAATGTTGGACGGTGGAGTTTGAATAATTGGAGGTGCTTTCAGAAAGTAAGTGGTTGCTGCTGTAGCTCCAGGCTACGTCCAGTTCTCTCAGCCTGTACTCGGGAGGCTACACTTACTACTCATCTTATATAATCGCATCTTTGTTTAGACCCAAGGAAATTGTTACAGAGACACAATTAATAGCAAGTTCTGCTCACTAATATGAAGATTTATAGGCTTAGATCAACTAATCCAATTTTGAAGCTCAGAGACCATTTCTCCTCATTGATCTGCACATTTAGTGCTGATTAAGAAACACATAGCAGATCTGTAAAATCAGGTCCCAACAGGTTTGTTTGTTTTCTATGGATTTATCTGGACTCAACAGGTCATTATCATACCTGCCCTCATTATCATGCATCAAGACGCTTTGCTAATAAATTAACACCGACATGTTACAGACCTAAATAATATGCCTGAGAATGTTTGGACCTTTTTGTGGTTTGGCCAACTGAGGTGCTTTTATATCATTATGCACTTAAAAAACACGAACTTTTCACAGAGGTTTTGCATTTAAGCACAGGGAGGAATTAATAAGCAAGTCAACTAGAGTAAAAACGTTTTTATTTGAACTTCCAAAAATGTCTACATATATTAACCATGACCCTGTAATGACTACTGTGCTGAACTGTGAAATGACAGTAATAGTGGAGCAATCAAAGAATGAGGTGTACATACTTGTAATCCATGGGTGTCTGGTGGTGCTGGGGCGTCTGTTGATGGTGCTGTGGGTGTTGGTGGGGTTGCTGCTGGTCCTGCGGGAGGGGGTAGACCCCCATGAAGCTGTCATCACGCGCCCTCTTGGGGTCTCGCATGGCAGTAGAGGTGAGATGGGGAGACGGCATCATGACTGGGGTCTGCATGCTTTGCTGCCACACTTCACTGCTGCTGCTCTCCTCTGCAAAGGGACAGCCAGAGTGTTTGAAACAACTGTGCATATGCTTGCTTTTGTACATTTTGCACAATTTAGCATTGCAAAGCTCCATAATCATGGCCAATGCTGAGCTCGAGAGTTCATTAGCAAAAGCACCAAATTAACCTTTACACTAGGGGAGAGATTCTCACAGGTCACAGAAGACCTCTAAAGAAATGCAGGTATAGAACTGTCATACTTTTTCTGAGTATGTCTATGCCTTTCACACTTCTGAACAGAAACCAAGTGGAAAAAGCAAAGGCAGTGGTTTTCTTTCCCGTCCCAAATGAGCTGGATACTCAGTCATGTCATTGCACTGATAAAGGCTAACACAGCTATTCATTATTAATTGATTTTCTTGGTTTAATTTGTCAACAATATAAAAATGACATTTATTCAAGTGGTGTGGTAGTATAAGCAGAGACTGATAATGGTGGCACTCTGGAGCTATAAATTAAATTGTAATATCAGGAACATGAAGTATAACTTGCAAAGTACAAAAAAAAAAAAAATTTTTAATGATTTTTAATGAATAAGCCCTAGCATATGTATTTTTTCCCAAATCAAACTTAACTGGTGATTCTGTGCATGAAGCTTGTATATGCGTGTGACACTTGAAACTGAATTTATGGCTGCCTTTCCATTCATCTAGATAGGGGCTTTAAGATAAATGCACAGAGCTCCTATCAGGGCAGCTTACTTCTAGGAAGACTTTGCCTTGGTGCCGGTGACCGGACTGAATTGAATTACATTTAAGAGTAGAGTTTACGTGCCAAAAATAATCTTGCAATCCAAATTTAACATTTGATACAGGGAGATTATCCTTTGTTGTGAAGTTATTAAGCAAACATACATTTAAACAAGACTGTTTGACTGTCAAAGAGTAGTTTGACTCGCTACTACCATCTACTGTTTAATCCCCTAACCCACCCAGGCAGGCTAGTAGGAAGACATCTGGGTTAATCTGGGCTCTGTGTTTGTAACATCATGTCTGACTGCATTGTACGCATTTCTCCATTTTTAATTCATGTTCATAGCTTAGAGAAAACTGCTAGTTTGAATGGTTTTAAGCCAAACTAAAATCAATACTTTTTTTATATGGGAAATAAAACGCATTGAACCCATTACTAATACTATTATTAAACACTTTCTTTTTAATTCATTTAGTTTTAATTCCTGAGTGAACAATACCTTCTGGCAACTTCCTCTTGGCTGCTGAAGTTCCAGCTGTAACAACAGGAGGCTTAGTCTTCTTGGAGCGAACGGAAGAGCCTCTGCTGGAGTAGCCACTCATCACAGACATGGTATCATCATCGCCCCCAGCCTGTAGGGAATTCCTATAGGAGATGAGAGGAAGCCAACAGTCCTCTCGCTGCAGCGCCATCTGGAACGTCATGAAGCGCTCCAGGTACATGTGGCTGGGGAGAAGAGGGAGGTCATATTGAGAAAATGCACAGAGGATAAACTTCACACGTGAAACCAGGTGCACATTCCAACTAGGACATTAAAAAAAAAAAAGCCTGTCATGTATCAGAAACACCAGTTGCACCAGTTGTCACAAGCACCTGTTCCACTGAGACACTCAAGCTTCCTATCCAAAAGCTAAGTAGGAAGGGGGGGTGGCTTACACAGTCCTCTTGTCTTGTCTCATAAGCTTGGAGGAGAACTCGCTGAGGATGTCCAAGAAAGCCAGGTTGAGTGGAGGGCCTCCTTCTCCCTGGGGACTAGGCTCCTTAAATGCAAACTCAATACCATCCCTGAGACAAGCAGAGGGAGAGAGGAAGAAAAAGACACTGTGAGCAACATTTCATGGACATTAAACAAAGGCAGTTTATCTTAACTGGGTAGTAAAATATTTGAGTTAAGAGCACTAAGCAGGGACACTGCGTACATCTTGCACATTTAGGTAAACATGATTTTGATGTTCAACATTTAAAGACCTTCCAAAATCAAAGAAATCAAAAATTAACCTGCTTTAATAACTTTCTGTACAATATGGTAGCTTCATAAAAATGGAAATCCTTTGATTACATTTGTTAATCGCTTCAGTAAATAACCTATTTGTCATTACAGGCTTGTGGTGTAATTTCAAGCTAGAAAGGATTTTTCTACATGCAACAAACTCCACATTTGATGTTGGAGTATTAAATATTTTAAGATATTTAATTCTTAATATAAAACAAACTCTTTGGCCTTGTTTCCCCTAAATCAAATCTAATAATTTTAAGTTCGTTAAACGTACACTTCTCCCCTATTTGCCATGGAGCCAAAAAACTGAATGTTCAATAATAGTTTGGGTATTTCAGGCCTTCTTTCAGCACTTTTTGAATTAGAACTAATTTAATTACCCCAATTTGTGAAACTGATTGGCTCAAACAGATCGATGTCTGCCACTAGCTCCCTACACCCAATATAACACTACAAGAGTGCATTCAATGGCTGTAAGATTATAACAACCATACACACATGAAAGAACCAAAGCTGAGAAATGAGTGGTTCTTTCAATTTTTAAGATTAAAATACATTTCTGCCTCTGCATTAGTCTTTGTTAGATAGTGATGACCCGGCAGCAGATATTAGGAACATGTTGCGCAGCTCTTTTCATTCATTTGCATGCTGGTTTACATAGCTCAAATGTGTAACCGAGAAGTTTCATTTTTACAGAGCTGCTCGGTCGGTTGCGTTCCTTTATGTTTCAGCAGCTCAGTGTTGTTGTTTTTTTTTTAACATGTTTTTCTACAATACTTCCAGTGTACTGGAAAAGGCTAAAGTGTAACATTTCATGCCTTAAGCCTCTCCAAAATCCAGAGGAAAAACAACATGGCAAAAGGAAACACAGTATTTAAGGAGTAATTTGTCTAACATGACAGTTCCTAGACATGAGGCCAAAATCTAAGAACAGCACTGCAACCCAGTGAGAACAGAATAAAGCCTTACTTGTGCAGCATAGCAATGGCATCTCTGGTTTTGACTTGATCGAGACCAAAAGTTAGAGAAAAACGACGTGCCAACTCTTTGATTCCACAGAATGCCGAGGAGGAGCGATCAAACCCATGACCCAGTTCAGACAGCATTTCATTAAATAACTAGGACGTAGAGAGATGTGGAACATTAGATAACATCTTAACCACTGGGACAAATGAACAGAAGGTCATAATTATAGAATTAATTAATGAGTGAGCAGGAGCGTGCACACCGACCTGCTGCAAACTGAGAATGAGTGTCTTGGCACACTGAATTTTATCAATTTGCCGAGTCTTACTCATAGTCTCCTTGATGATATCGCCGTAATCATTGTAATACTGTGAAGAAAAACAACATTGCAAGGTCAGGAAGAATTTTGTACATGCACATGTATGTTCCCAAGGTCTCTACATTAATTAAACAACTATATCTCCTGTAAGAGTTGTTCCTGTTCAAACTTAATGGTTGTAATGCACAATGCATTTTTTAATTAATATGAAAAATGTTCAAGCTTACCCTCATGTACTGTTTGAAGATGTCAGCTCCAGTCTTCATTTCTACCACACAGTAGATGATGAGTTTACAGTAGGCAGCCAGAAGGTTTCTCCTCTTGTGCAGAGCTTCAATCTTTACTGCCTCATCATCCTGTTGCCCATCTGAAGAGGAACAAATGATTTGAAAACCCCATTAGTTCACTTCCTCACTCTGGTAAGTGTGATGCCAAAAGTGCATATCTGCATATTTATACCTGTGCTATTTGTGTCATCATCCTGGTCTATGAAGACATGGTTCAGGATGAAGGCGAGCAGTTCAGACTGCAGTGAGTCCTCTGGGGAATAAACCAGGGGCTCCAGGTGTTCTCTGCCTCCGGACACCATCTGGTGGCTAAAGATGAGCAGGAGATCACACAGGATGGTGAATGCCTGTGGAAGAAACAAAAGGACAAAGTTAACACTATGAATGCACAAGCCTTACACAAAAGGATGGCAAATGAGGTTTTACATTAAGCAGAAACAGTATTAGCGGCTCTGGGGCCAAAAACATCCACTGTAGCTGCAATAACCACCACTTCAGAGTTAAAAGGCTTGTTTGTTCAGCTCCACTAAATCCATGTACTTTGTTTTCTTGTTTTGCTTTCGAGCTGATTTTACTGATACCCTCAAACATGGATAATTGTCATTTTCTCTTCTGTCTCACCTGCTCTTTGACGGCTGTGTTGACATTGGTGAGGTAGCGCTGACACATCATACAGAATGCCCTCATCTGCTTTCTCAGGGTTCCCAGATCATCCTAAGACAAAGATCAAACACATTTTAAACATCATATTTAAAGCTGATTAATTCTGTCAGTGCAGAACAGTGACGAAGTGTGTTTAGACCTCACCCTTCTGGAGCTGCCCTCAGATAACTTGGCCAGGTGCCACAGGATCACGTAGTGGGTACATTGCAGTGAATGGATGACTATCTGCTCACAAGAAGGGGGAAAAAAAAAAATTCATATTCATCAGTATTTTAAATAAAGTAAACAATCTATGGAGTAACTTTGTGTGTGTATATTACCTGCTCAGGCATGTCTCCATTCTCTATGCCAGAGTTGAGCAGCTTGAAGTTGCTGGTAAAAAGATCCCATCCCGATAGGTCATGTGCACTGCAAAGAAGTTGATAAAGTCTCATCACTTTCAGACAAATGCACACTGAATCCTCAACAGTGCAGCAGAACAGGCACAGAAAAAAAGGGCAGAGAACTACTTCAGAGAAAACAACTTCATACTTGTGAAAAGCTGTGATCCTCTTTAGAGTTGACACCACCTGATAAGTATCATCTTCATCAGCATCTTCACCCTGTAAAGAAAAATTGTGCAAAAGTGATTTTAGGGGTCAAGATGTTTAATTTTCAGGGTCTCCAAAAAGTTTATTTTTGAGCAATTTCTCATGTACATTTACAGCCGAATGTTAATAAAAGTGACCGTGTGACATTTGGGACATATAGCTTTGACTCAGAAGTGCCTTTCCGTTTATACCTTTTGGGAAGAAAAAAATATCGAAATATATATCATATGTCGCCATTCAGCTAAAAAAATATTGAGATATTATTTTTGGTCCATATCGCCCAGCCCTAATTTATAATAACTATCGCTAATGTTATTTTCAGGCAGTCCTCCTAAACATTCCTGTATTTGGGAAAATAGAGTAAAGTACAGATTTCTCCTGTCTTACAGATGTTACAATCATAATAGATAACAACTTGAAAAAGTAATTACAGCTACAGGAAGATACAGCTATAGTTACACAATCTCAAGTGACAGACCTAGTAAAATTATACAAATAATGCAGGACAGTGCTCTTTTCATTATGTATGTTTAGAAAGATTCTGTTGTACTGCACGTCAAACTGCACTTATATCACCTCCAAAGGTGCTGCCTAGGTATGTTGGACATTTAAGCGCTCTGTTACCTCTTGTAGAAAGTCCTCCAATAGCCTATTGAACTTGTCCACCAGCTCATCCAGCAGCTGGGAGCGGGCTATGTCCACCCTGTTAAAGATGGTAAATTCCTCATTGCAGAGGGCATGGTAAGTCTTGGAGCAAGACTCCAAAACCTCAGTGTCTGTGTGCTTCTCCACAATTTCTTTGATCTGACGCAGCAGAGATTCCAGGTGCTGGAGGAGAGCGGGCGATAGAGATATCGATAATCATGTGGGAGATAAACAATTATTAATATGTTTAATACATTAATCCAATTTGCCCTGATCTGATTAGCACTGACAGACATGCTAATCTGTCTTACCCTCTCCAGACGGCCTGTGGTATAAATTTCCAGGTCAAAGAATTGAGGCAGCTGCAACAAGTTAGTCACTTTCTCTGCATCCACGGAATACTGTAGAACACATGAAGAGCATAATGATACTCTGTACGTTTAGAAGTAGATTCTGCTTAAGACGACTGCTTGCTAAGAATGAGTGGACATAACATACCTTTGCCAGTAGAGGGGGCAAAGCCACAGCAAACAGCTCTGTTATTCTGGTTCTGTCATCCAGCTGAGTCTTCTTCTCCTTAGCTGTCATGACCTGATGTGTGATGCAAGCAAATTAGACTGCAGACCACAGAACTAGTCGGCATTCATCCATTCAAAAAGCCTACTCTTGGACTTGGGCTTTTGCATTTACTACTCAACAACATCATTTGGGGCTAATACAATCTTCATCTAATCTTTTATTGCATCTGGGGAATTTTTTTTTAGCTTTTGACTTAATTTCCTAAATAATTTAAGCAGTAAAGTAAACTGAGAAAACTTCTTTAAAAACTGATGTGTGGTAAACAACTCAGTAGTGCTGCTTCTACATTAAACGGACCAAAGGAAGCTCCAGTTAAACTCATTAAGAGATTTTTTTAAAAGTATGTAATCATAGCAGAAATATGTTTATTAAGTACAACTATGCAGGGAAAACTATGCATCAACCTTCTACTGGAAAAACTCTGCAGAATATCTGAAAGTTATTGCTCTTTACACAACCATGAGCAAGAGAAGAAAAAAAACTATGTACATTAAACAATCTTCTTATCCTCTAATATCTTAAATGTTGCATTTCAGATAAAATGCAGGCCAAAAAATAATAAAAACAACAAGCCCTTACTCGTGGGTCAAAGTCATTTAAAGACACTAACACATTTTTAACCAGCTGAGTTTAAGATTGTTCAAAGCCCAGATTTAACCAATTTAATGCAATTACTCTTCAATATTGTCATCAGAGAATTCCCAGGACAGTCAAACAAAAGCGCAGCACACAAACAGCCCCCTCCCCCCAAAAAAAGAGACATTCTTGGCTCACAATTTTTACCATGTCAACCACACTTACCCTCTTCCCTGTTCCTCTTCCAACAGGTGGGTGGCACTCAGCAGCCTGGCGTACAGTACACAGCATGATTTCAATCAAAGCCGTCTCTTGCACTCCTTTAAGAGCTGCAAAAGAAAAACAGGGTTTGATATATCACCATAGTGCTCTCAACTGCACGGCAGTACAAAGAAATGCCAGAAACCCGTGCCATACCTTCCTCTCCTGGCAAAGGTTCATCTAGCAATAAGCTGATCATACACTCCCAGTCTTTCAGTAGCTCTGCACCACATTCCCAGAGTGAGTCCACTAGGTAGGCTGCATGCTCATGGAGCTATTTCAGCAAGTGTTCAAAGAGATAAGAGATGGATCACTGAAACTGCTTACATACAGTACAGCCAATAAAGAGACAAAAAAGTCGCATGAATGTGATAACGTACCTCACTCTCCAGGAAGAAAAAGACAGTGGTCTTAATGAGGTTGGCATTGGGACTTTGTCTGCCTCTCCTTCTGGGGGCACCTTCCTCTTCCGGTTCTCGATGGCTGAACAATCTGTGAGAGTATTTTTTATTAGTTGGGAATCACACACAAAAAAAACAACCCTTCACAATTTGCTGATATTCTTTGAACCAGCCAAAGTTTAGAAACAAACAAAACAAAAAAAAAGTTAAATAACTGACCACAAGCCTGAAGCTCAAATCTCAACTTATGTCTGACATACTTCTTAAAAAGGAATTCTCCAGCTGCAACTGCGACTGGCCTGTGCGCCGAGTACACCAAGTGATAGACACTCTCACAGTCCTCGGGTGTCAACACCTCATCCGTACTACTGCAGAAACAAATACAAAGGAGGTTACAAAGAGTTTCCAGTTGCGCATATGTACTTGATACAAATCACAGAAAAGTTACAATTGCTCAGCCTTGATGTACAAACTCTGTCCCAATGATATGTGGTAAACAACATTAGATATTATCAAGAACAACCACTTACTTCAAGACCAGAGTGAGCAGTTTAATGGCTTGCACTGCTACATCGTACTCTTTGTCAAGAGTCATAGAGACAATACGGTCCTAAAGAAAGAGAGCGAGGGCAGACTTAATGAGTCATTTTGATTAGTAAATTGGTTAAGTACTGGGAGTATACTTAAAATGAAGACATGCCCATAGAGCTTCTTTCTCTGAGTGTTGAACAAATATAGCTGTTGTGTTTAAGTTGTCCAGCAGGTGGTGCTGACCTTAAAGCGACTGGTGAAGAGCTCCAATCTTGCATTGAGTTCTCTGTTGTAATAGAGTCCCTGCAGTGCTGTCAGACACTTTAGACGTACTTCACCTTGCTGGAATAGAGTAAGAGAGCAGCAATGTATACATTACTCTTTATTGCAATTATCAACATAGATATTTTTTTAATAAATAGAGTATGCACTTCAAAGGAACTACAAAATAGGAGCTTCAGAATCCTTTGTATTGCCCACCTTGTCATGCATTGTCCATCCCACATACTTCAGATAGCTGTCATTGAGGAAGGCATCACTATAGAGTTTCATCCACACTCCAATCTCTTCTATACAGATTGCCCTGATTTCTGCTATTGAATCCCTGTTAAAACATCATTATTTCACAAAAAAACAAAAATGAGAGCTGTTAGCAGCATCAACAACCAAGACTGTATAAAGGTTAGTGATAACAGAGATTGATATTAGATGCTGATTACGTAAGGCCATACCGATATCTGTGAACGAAGACTCCTTTGAATATTGCATTCATCATGTTTTCAATCTCATCCTGATTTTCCTGGAGCTGGAATTAGGAGCAGAATAAAACACATCAGCACATTGTATCAAACATGCACAGTAACTGACTAGACTGCTACAATAACAAGTGACCAGGATCCATTGTTAACATAATAAGACATGTGTGACAGTCAACTATGCCACCATGCTGTGGTGTGGCTGCAAAGTGAACTAACAGATGGATGCCCTGTGGGACCTTCTGTTGTGTAACCAATAAACTGACCATACAAGCTAAATAAAACTTGGCATTACAGGTTAACCACCTACAGAGGTGTTGCAGTTACTATTCTCACGAACAAATGTATGCTCACAAGCTACAGTAATTCACAATCATATGGTTATATAGGTTCTTTCATGATTTGGGGAGAGTCTAAATTGAGAAACATACAGATTTTATCTTTTGATATCAGTTGTGGATTTAGTTATTATATTAACTGAGCCAGTATTTAAACAGTTATATATGTTTATGGAAAAAAACCTCAAATGAGAAAGTGGTCTGTGTCCTCTGATGTTAAGGGGTAAAAGGGTACACAGGTAAGACCTTCTCGTTCTGTTGTTGCCAGCAGTCTGTCTCCAGCTGCTGCAACATAATAACCAGTTAAGCCCATTGTGTTCCACAACTCTGCACAGGTGCAGGCTTTTATAAATTAAACAGATTACAGACCAGGTAGCTTTCTTCACCTAATCAGAGTAGGTCAAAGGTTATCTGTTCAAATGTGTTTTGGTTACCAGGGAATTTTCAATGCTTATTTTGAAGTTGTTAAATCTAAAATGCATCCATTCTTTAAAGTTCAACTTTTGCTGTGATAGGTAAGGTACACTAATTTCACAAATGAGTGCTGCCCATTTATTCAATTAAACATAACTCCACTGCCAATATTTAAAAGTCTATAGCTCCTTTCATGGTATCTGAACATGTTGGCTTCATGTCTAAAAGAAGTATTTCGGTCACTTAAAAAAAAAAAAAAAAAAAAAAAGTCATGAGAGCATTTGTACTAGAGGAGACACAGTAACTTTTACAAATCCCCTTCTAAAGAGCATAAATCTGAACTACATGCAGTCACATTAACAGGCAGGCCTTGAACAGAAATAACATTTATCTTACTAACTTCAATTTTAGTTTCCACTAAGATTAGGACATTAGACATTTCTGCTACTCTCAATCTGTAAGACATCTTTCTCACAGCCTGTGTGGAAGGGGCAAGGTACAGCTGCCTCTCAGCTGCAGCATCATGCAGCCCATGCACACAAACAGAAAACTAAACTTTCAAAAGCGTAGCTGCACTTCGGTAGAGTCTGACACTACCATGTTTCTCGCCAAAAATGCACACAAGTCTTTCGCAAATGCAGCAACAGTCATATAGACTGCATCTCTCTGTCACTGTAGTCAGTATGTCTGAATGAAGCCATAAATAACCTGAAGCCAGGTATGTTGTGTATCTCATGCATTAAAAAGTGCTTATTTTAGAGTCTTCAGAGTGATTAATTGATTATTCTCATGATCATATTGTTTTCTCTCAATGGTTTCTCCCTAAGTTAGACAAAAACAGGCACAGTAGGGGTGGGTCCTATAGTCTCAAAAATATATCACAATATTTCAAGAAAATTTGCAATAATATTTTTGAAAAAATATATATTTAAAAAAAACTGATCATCATGTTGCAGGTAGCAGCAATTATAAGTGCAAGTAAATGAAGGTCAATATCCATCCTCCTCCAGTGAGTTACTGTCATTGATGACAGGCTTCCTAATTTGAAGTGCAAATTTACTGAAACAAGGTGTCAGCAGCAGCATTATAGAACAATAATAGTGGGAGCATTATATATAGTGATGCAGCATGAATCAAATGTAAGTACAAAAGAAGCCTAGGTAGTGTTTTCCCTGGAAATTTTAAGTATAAGTGTAACATAACTGTTTGATACTTTAACAATAACTAAAATAACAGCAACTTGCACAATATTGTCATATGACAAAACTGAAAAACATTTTCTACCAGGGACGCTGTATCATAAGTCAAACTTTTTAAGACAGCTGATTAAAGTCCTGCTTTTCCACCATGTAACCACATCAGCAATTTCCATCCACTGTTTGTGCTTCCTGTCATATAGAGCGCAACTAGCGAATCCAACTAGCAATGCAGAAAGATGTCATTTGTTTATATTTGGACTGATCATCACAAGCTGCTAGCATTGCCTCCTTTCTAATCTGGCTGTACTAACGGTTAGACAAATGTGTTGTTTCCACTTTTAGCAGGAACTATTTTTCTGCAAATTTTGCAAAGTACTGTGCTTTGTTGGACGTTGTTGAAGTAGTTTTCTTTTAAAGTACTAAATTATCACCAGAGGATGACACTGCTCTTGCTCTCAGACATGCCCGGGTTTGTCTTGTTGCACGCGCTAGGGAACATAAATGCATGGCGCTGAAACAGCAAAAATACTGCGATATAACACTTATTTAGATTGTAAAAATTTATGTTACTGTAAATGATATGTGGCACAGCCCTAAGGAGCAGTCGCAAATTAATCTGATACATTACCAAAGCTCTCCTCAAACAAACCACACTTCAGCTAGAAATTAAAGCATCCAATGTGTAAAGGAGTCTTAACAAAAAGGACATGTGCTTAGGTGTAGGAAGCTGCATGTTAAAAACAAATGCAACAAATTTTGGCAGCGCTTACCTCTTTGCGTTTTTGCAACAGCAGCTCCAGTCTGTCGTTTGCCCTTTTAGCGACCATTTTATTCCTCTCTGCCTCATACTGGCGCTGGGTGTTGTCCATGTTGATGCTCAGGTTTAGAGCTACATTCACCAGGGCTGTCATCAGCTTCATGGCTGTCAAAAACATGCAGAAATGAAATAACTGCTGTTCTCTGTGGATTATTTCAATTTTTTTTTTTCATGATGTATGTGGGTTTATCTAACTTGACATCAGTGGGTGTATGGTGTTGATAATATGCAATGAAAATTACTCGAGTTTCTACGGGGCAAACTCTAAATACCCTAACTTCAAAGGATGTTTACATATTCATAATTGGAACAATATCTGTATTTTGTAGAAAGGTTCACATTTGAGTTCCTTTACGCCTGACTTGATTTTAAGTATGTTTAAAAAAAGAAAAAAAAAGATACAAGTGACCAAACTCAAAGCACATGAAATATGAATAGATCCAGTTTTAGCTACATCTGGGATACATGGTAGCTGAGGTGAAGAGAAAAAACATTAAGCAGTCTATTATCTAAAATAACTGCCCACCAACTGGAACAGTCCAACCTGCCAAGACCATCCCTCGCACCAAAGAGGAGCACAACAAAAGCATATTATAGCTGAACAGTGAAAGTTAAGGACAACAACAATTTCACAGACTGTAAAAAATACCTATATGTTCTGTGGTCACAACACCCACCAGCTCAAGTAAGGATTAAGCCTAACAATATCGGCTGTGTGTTCTACATACTTGGGATTATTGTAGAGCATATGATCTGCACCCACCAGGATTCATTGGCATTTTTAATTGGCAAGTGTTTAAATTCACCTTTGCTGCTTACATGAATCCTGAGTGTTTATGTGTATATAACAAGCTCAACCAATAACAAAGACTTAAGTTGCCCTGGCCTTAGAGGTGCAACAAAATTAAAAGGTCTAATCATGCAAAGTAAGCAAAAACATCTGTGTAGGTGTGTTATTAACTCTGAAAAATATTTTTCAACAAAGACAGCAACCTGTGAAACAAATTGTGCTGAAAATATAAACAAAATGTTATAGTTTGTGTACTTACAGTTTAATACTACTGATATCTTTAAATATCCAAGAGCACTAGAAATGAGATCGTAGCTCTACATTCAACAAGAAAGAACATTTCAAACATGCAACTTTCCCCAGCCAGCCAACTACTGTATGCTTAGAAAACAAGCCATTAATAATACATTCGATCTTACCTGCCAGTGTTGAGGTGTGTCTGAAGGCTCGGACTTGGGAATCTGATAGTCCGGTGAGAAGGGAGATGACTGTGTCCATCATATATTCATCATAGATGATACTGTATTGACACTGGCGCACTAGCACCGAAATGAATTCACAAAAGCTTGTTTTGAATTTCTTCCACTGGGGTCCGGCTATGGTTAGAGGGTAGTCACCGCTGTCCTGCAGAGTACACAGAGGGGTGACAGTTCTTCAGTACAATGATGAAATACTACTACAAAGGGCAGTTATCACCAACAAATTAGCAAAGTTTATTGTTCTTGGCAAGTACAAGAATTCTGTATTTGGCACCTAAAATGACATTTAAGTGACTTTTGGTGAATATGGTGTGATTATTAGTCTAATGAGGTAACATGCCTCATCAAATTCTTCTGTCATCCGTCGGATGATCTCAGAGTTCTGCATGTTGCGAAACATTTCTCCAGTGACCACACCTGACGGGGGAAAAAGAGAGAGGAGAAGTCAGACACAGGACAATTTACTGAGTGGTCAACTGAGTCAGAAGAGTGGGGGTTCAGCACGACACAACAAAGACAGCACACTTCCACAATATAGTTTTTTTTAAAAAGGGGTAATCATGCAGTAGGATGAATTAAGCAGAGAAACACAAATACCTTTGCATCCTGAGCACTGGATGAAAAAATTGATGAGATCCAGTAGTGCAACATCTCTGTCATGTTTGTATGACTCAATCCAGTCATCGACAACAGACTGCAAAAAGACAGTGACAGACACAAAGTTTTGTTTGTTTGTTTTTCCTTACTGAGGAAAAAAACAAAAACAAAATTAGGTGGTCATCTCAAAGGGCTTACTGTTCATACCTGCATTGCACTCCTTCCCAGCTTCACAACCTCAAATAGCATCATGTTTTCCATGCCATTCTCTTGGTGGTGGCCATTTATACGGCCTGCTCCCTTCCCTCCTTTTCCTTTCTCGCCTGCTGCCTTCTTCCCCTTCTTTCCACCCTGGGAAAGTATTAAAAAACCCCACAAAGAATAAGTCCAAGAACCACTGCAGAGTGTAAGGAAAGAAAAACCTAACTTTACAACATATACTTGTGCGATGGTCCATTTGTTCCATCTATACCTTTCCTTTAGTTGAATTTGCACTCCTTCCATCAGGATCCTCAGAGAAGTCTGTGTCTGAGGAGAATCGGGTGTCTGTATCCCTGATAGAGACAAATACGAGGATTAAATATCATATCAACCTTAACCTTACCAATAAATGTAAAGTAAAAGTAGGTACTTACTGAGTATAGGCAAACTCTGATGGTATTTCTGGTGCTGCTATCATTGCTACAACATCTTCTGGATAACTTCAACTTACGACTGGCTTATAATCCTCACAAAATAAAAGGCAGGAGAGGTTGCATGTGACCTACAATATGGAGCAGAATTGCTTAGAGAGCTACACATGCAGTCTTATTACACATTTCACCAACAGCACCAAGAATGAAACAAGAAACAGTTTGCATGTTTCCAGAAATCATGCCATCTATAGTGACAATGTTACTTTGATGTCTTTCAGAGAAAGAAAAAAAAAAGGTTTCACATGGTAACAGGGGGCGGACACAAACGCTCCTGTCACGCTCACTGTCCAGCCATTGGTTCCCTCCCTTTCTCTGCTCTCCTGGGTTTACAGACAACGTCATGCAAGCAAGACTGGAGTATCTTCCTCAATGTCCAAATATGGCACTGCCCTATCCGCCCCATACATATCTCAACCAATCAAATGGCAGTATCAACATCAACAAGATTCTGCAGGCCACAGGGAAACTATTGCATGGTTGTGAAGTGTAAATTAGTGGCACACAGATCAAAGTGGCAAGAAGAAGGAACTTTTTAAATCAGGCCTCATACTTTGTCCATAATTCTGAAACAAATGTAAATACGTCAGTGAAATCAATAAAAGCCCTTCCAACACAACCATTCAGTCTCGAAGAGACAAACAAACTCCACCCATCATACACCACTTTGGGTGCAGTGTGTCCCTCTTTCAGTCCTAGTACACGAAAAGCTAACATACAACGGTGTCATTCTTCCATTATTAAAGCAGATATAAGCACTTTTTAAACTTTAAGATAGACAGTCCCGATTTAAATTGAAAGCAAGGGTAGCAAATGGATTCTCTCTCACAATTCCCCGCAAATGACGGCCCACGCCTGCCAAATTACAGGCTATTCCTGCTTATTGCGAACAAAATGGTAAATGTGAAATTCCAATACCTTCATAACACCGTTAACAAAGCAGTGCGATATTAGTACTATATAGGATGCCGTTTTTGTGACTGTGAGTTTCAGCTTTTCGTAGTTAATTCTTGGTTTAAGAATTTGGTGCCGTGCCCATTTCCTTGATAGTAAGTGGGGATACTGCATGACAAGACGACGGGATTCGTGTAGACCGAAAAAGTGGCGCCAAATCGAGGAGTGTATTTTATAAACTTCTTAATGCGAAGCGATCCGAGATAATACTGTAAAAACACGAAACACTGAAACTCAATTGTGCCGATTTCTCAAGGACGACTATGGCATCAACTACCGGCTCTGCTCGCCCCAACAACGCCGGCACGGAGCCGCTCTTCGTCGGTTCCTGTCAAAATTGACGCCGGTGCGCCGCTGGTGCTAGCGCTAGTAGCTAAGTAAGCGAGGATTTTTTGGCGTATTTTCCCCCAGCGTCAGCTAGTTGAGATTTGATGAAGTAAGCATGGACTACTTAGGAAAAACAAACTACAATTAGCCAAATAAGAAGGACGACAAGCCCATACGGCACAATATCATCAGAATTTCAGAGCATGCCAGCGTTTACCATCGCTGTACTAGTTGGACCATAATAACAAAACAACGCAAGCCTTTCTGTACTAGCGCAAGCTAACATTAGCCAGTACACAATAAGGTTAGCCAGCAATGCTGCCATGGACACGAGCTAAATTTTGTCTGTATGTCAGTCGTAACCAGCGCCCATCCGAAGATAAAGCAAATAATACCAGATATGCTGCAACGGACGAACTGAAAATAACTCCCACTAGTTAGCAATGCTAACAGCTACCGCTAACGTTACCTAAAAAAAACATCACGTCCTTGCGTCCTCCATCTTGCCTCGGGAGTTCCAGTACCGTATTGCATAAGCAACAAACACTTTGTTTACAAATATATAAAGTGCAACTAAGTCGATTATAGCAATAAAACGTTTCTGTAGGTTCCGAACTACGTATTTTGCGCCACTGTGTAAAAAATCCAGTTCGTTAGCCTGCTAACAACAGAAGTAGCCATGTTCCGCGAGCTAGCGTCGCGACTTGGTTCAGGCAGACATCCGCGCTCTGCGCTCATCCACAGCTAGCCTGGCTAGCGAGACGGCTAGCAAAATACAAATCAACTAAGTTCCAGATAGCTCTCCGCCATTTTACAGCTAACTTACCTTGTTGTGAAATGTAGTCCCGGTACAATCGTAACTTTTACTACTCTTATACAGCCTCCGTCTGAATTCCGCCACAATTCTGTAAAAAGAGTTTAAAAGTCGCGGTCAGAGGCGGTTTCGGACGTTCTCTCACCCCGCTTGCTCCGTAGTTCGGTTTGTTGTTTCGACGACCTGGGAGGAGGAAATCCTGATGCAGAGCTACCACCTAGCGGCCACAATGCTCTCACTGGATGCACCGCTTATGACCTGACATCTAGTGGTAACTGACGGGAACTGCACCGTAACGCTGCCGCCTGTTTTTCTGGCCATTAGTTACGTGTATTTATAAGGAGCATACAGTACTTAACCATGCATGTTACCATTTGAAGTGTTGTACCAAACCTGATTTTCACCAGCAGCTCCCCTCACAGATCACAGTGAAAACGAATATAGTACATAGCTAAGTAACATATTGACAATGAATTTTGTTTGGCACAATGCGAAACAGTTTTTGCCATATCAGATAACCCTTACTGCTGAATCAATGAATTAAACACCCTCCACCACTGATCTGTCTTTCTGGAAGATGCTTAATACAAAACAGATCTAATTTCTACAAAATCATTACCATCACTTTATCTAAAATGCTGAAGAAGGTGCTCTAAATTTAGATTACACTCAGACAAATGTTACATCACTTGACGCTCTGTCAAACCTCAGCTGAAAAAAATGTGACTTTGTAAGCTTACACTGCACAACGTGAAGCTATTTGATTACTGATGAAAGAACACAACACTCAGAGTCTACATAAAGTTTTATTCATACTTCATTAAAGGATAAATCACATTGATTTCCTTCAAGCCCTAGAATTTAGAAGTGTGAAAACAGAGTAAAACTAGTTTAATACATAAAATACAAACAAATGAGCCATTAGGGAACAAAAATGACTGAGCTACAACACCCTGTTCAGTTTACCTGTGGTACACGATTGATTAAACCCAAAGAAAGGCACCTCTGGAAAACATGTCGCAAAATAGGAACTGCCCTTTAATATGCATTTACATGTGTCAGTATTAGTCAAGAAAACTATTAACTATTCATAAAAATCATCTCCATCTATACAGATATTTACCATTGTAGTGACTGTGAAAATAGTTTTACACATCATTCTGGTATTCATTAAAACAATGTGGTCTTTAAATAATATTACAGGCTATCTACTGTATGTACAATTAATATTACATTACAATATTACAAAGATAGAAAAAGCAGCATTGCTTCTGAGCAGAAGTATGTTGCTGCCTTAAGCAGTATAGGTCTTAAACTTCTGCTCTATTGGCCCACAGCAGATTGGACACTTGTCGAGCACCTGTGAACACTCCTCACAAGCAACGAGGTGACCGCATGGGACGAATACCATGCCGATGTCTCTGTCCATGCATATTTTGCACTGTTTTTCCCTCTGCAGCCTTTTTAGTTTCTCCATTGGGTCCTCATCTGACAGAAATAAATAAATATACATACATACACACATATAGAAGTCAGTGTTCAGACTTTATTTCATGATGTATTTGGGAAACTGAATTAAAAAAAAAAAAGCAAATATTTACCTTTCCCATCTTCTGAAATTGCATTTTGATGACTTGAAGCCTGGAAGCAAACGGGGGAAAACAAAATCCTGTGATTGAACTCACTGAAAACATTAACACTTTGATGAATTATGATATATTTCACACACTGAAATGTGTGTCCAGAAGGCACACAATGGAAATGTGAGCCACCCTTCTTTGCAGTCTGTGATGACATCATTTCCAAAAGTAACCTCAAGATTTTCTGCATTATGTTCAAATTTTCATATGAGCACGTATACACCTGTCCCACAGTGCTGATTCTGGTCGTGCTCTAACTGAATCTTCGTTTCTAGTTTATGGAATCCGCAAGTTGGAAAAGTTTGCAACAGCCTTATTAGCATTAAAACAACTGAATACTTACAGCTCTTTTATACTGTGGTCTTCGTAGTTGGATGCCATTGACAAATTCTTTCCCCTTTTCTGCTAAAAGGAAGCTGCACCTGTTTTAAAACAGCATATACTCGTATTAAAACAGAAGCTAATGCTACAGCACAAAGAACAAAGTGTGTGTGTGTATATACATATTAATAAGAGGGAGCATCCCAGTGGTTCTTACCCTGGGTAGTGTCTAGCATGCTCTTCCCAAGGGTCTTCCTCAGGCTTCCAATCTTTCAAACCTCCACCGCAGCAGAAACACAACACCTCGTCCCCTCTCCCTGCAAGGATACAATTTGCAGTTGATTGCATTCACGGCTATCGTGCCCTATTGGAAAAGTTAAAATCATACAGTTTAAAATGTTTCTTTAGTCCTAAACACCTGAAAGCTACCTGTGCTGTAGAAGCCAGCTCTGGCGAGCCTCTCATGGTCAACAGGGTGCCGGACACCTGCAAAGCTATCACGCCTCTTCTCAAAACTCTCCATTGAGACGTGAGCGTTCACATGCTGACTGCTGCTGAACTCCACCTCTGTACCTCCCTGGATTGGGATGTTGCCCACATCATGCCCAAGGATGAATAAGCAGCCGGGAAAATGCTTTTCATGTTCACCCCAGGCGGTATCTCCCGTTTCCCAGCCACTCAGCTGGTTGCCACAGCAGAAACACTGAACCAGGTCACTCTGCCCCGCGTAGAAGAGGCCAGCTTGGGCCAGATCTCTGGGTCTCACGGGAGCACTGCTGGGCCAAAGAGAGAAGGTCTGAAGTCGGGCTTCTTCATTTCTCATATGAGGAACTTTAGGGTAGATGGTCTCATCAACCACTTCTCCCGTTCTCAAACGATATTCCATGTCTTCTGCTTCTTGACTGCATATGGAGCCATTAATTAGAGGGGAATTGGAATTCAGGTTAAAACTGGTACGATGTACACAAGAAAGAAACGTGCATGATGGGGAAACCTGTGAGAATGAGCAAAGTAGGACTTATCAATTTAGGGGGAAATAAATAATTAAAAAAAGGAAAGTTGAAATATTAACCATTCAAACTTTTTCATGCTATAAATGTGATTACCTCCTTATGCCTGTCTACAGGCTTGTCTCCCCTGCACCAGTTTTCCACAGTCGTGTTGCAGCTGAAACAGCAGACACGGTCAGAATGGCCGGTGTAGAAGAAACCAGCCTGTGCCAGTCTGTCTGCAGGCACCTGCTCAGCCAGGCTGGAGCCACGGAACGAGTCCAGCCGACGGTTCACCAAGGAAAAATCATGTGAGCCATCCGTCTCCCAAACCTCGTCTTGACTGAGAGTGTACATGATTGAAGTAGGAAGCTGTAGGGATGGATTCAACTTGGACAGAAGTTCTGCAAATAAAAATAAAAAGAACATATTTTAAAAAAAGAATAAGATGCTTATCTGCTTTGTTTGTTCACTGGTTAAAAGTTCTGCACCTCCATATCTGGCACCAGAAAGCTAGTCAGCACATCTGCAATCTTAGAGGGTTCCTGTGCCTTTAATAGAAGCGGCATCCAGTTATAACACGGAGGAACTGAATGTCCCATGTCAGGGATGGGCACTGGAAGGACAGGTTTGTATACAGGCACAGTGCACGTTACACCACGCAAAAGGATGCACCGCTTTAAAGATAGGAAAGAGAACAGTAATACCTTAAGGACGATATCCAGCTGTTAAATATTTACCATACAAAACCAAAAGGCACTTCACGTGTCAGCAGTGCAAAGGTGTGGCAGTACATTTTAATCACGTTGCAACACATCACGAGGGGCATGCATCACTCCCTCGCTGTATGTAGATATCATGGGTTGAACTTGTTACGCCTCTGCGTTGCCGTGGCAAAAGTTAAACATTTTATCATGTTTAAGTTCCACATCATGATGCCATGTCACAGATTGACGCATAACGTCTATCTTGCAACGTCACCGATTAAACAGCTGTTTGTTTATCTGACGGTGCGCTGAGGGGATGCGATCTTTGAACTGCCTTTTGGGTGGCAAGTAAAATCAATCACCGGGGTTACTTTATTTTGAAGAGATTGCGACATCCTACGCATTTAAAATACTCGCACTTTCTGATTCACTCGTAACTGCGCACGGCTTTAAACTGAAAGTAAAAAGAAGCAGGGGAGTTTTACCACCAGTAAGTCCACATGTTACTTTTAACGTGCATTAATGATCAGACTGGGGAAGATTCGGCAGACTCCAGAAAGGCCTCGCAGCTTTGCTTTGAATAAAAGCGACACAACAGCCGCGCAGTTCCCGTGAAACGCCGAGGAACAGCGCTAAAATTGCAACTGTCAGCCCAGACCTCGCTAAGCGCACACACGCTTTTCGTTCAGTATTTAGACACTAGGAAGTATAGCGATCTAAAATTACTTTAATGAGTAAAAATGTAAACCTCCAAGGCGACAGTCTCGGACTTTGACCGGTGCTTCTGATCCGTACTGACAGGCTCGTAAACAGGATCGTGAACGCTAGCTTCAGAGTGCTTGCTAGCTACTTAGCTTAGGCTTTCTACGCAGCGTAAGCTAGGGTCACACAAATATAATAACACATTTTCAGCAATTACCTTTAAACGCAGGCCTCCAGTGTGCCTCAGTCAATCCAGGGTGTGATCACCTACGAAAGGAGTCTCCGGAGAAGCGTCTCTTGTGACCTCCGTAATCAGGAAGTGACACACGGACAGCCCGCCCACAGATTGAGGTCGCGCACAGCCTGTTCCGCACTGTGTTCTCATCGGTACCCACCGATATGGTTTAAAATTTTCTTTAGTTGTACTTTTTAAATACCAAATACTTTTGCACAGTTGTAGACTGTGATGCTTTATCGTTTTCTGAATTAGTCGTATTTAAATTGCCCCCTACGCCTTTGTTTTAATTTAAATACGCTTGTGAGCGAGACAGTCAGTGAAACCACGCGATCAGGGGAGGCCCCCGAAAGCGCTTTAGTTAGGGGATAAAAAAGGGGAAACTGCATACAAACTAAACTAAAAATTTAAGAATACATTTATGAAGATTGTCGACCGCGGAGATGGGTCTTATTGGAACCCGAATGTGTTTCAAGGTAACCAAATACTGTCTGCGAGTCAGGCTCAATCAGCTATAGCTATTGGAGTCTCTACAGAGGCCATACACTGGCCGGCCACTTTGTTAAGTACACCTGTTCAACTGCATATTAACGCAGATATCTAATCAGCCAATTACATGGCAGCAACTGAATGCATGTAGGTATTCAGACATGGTGAAAACAACCTGCTGAAGTTCCAGTTGAGCATCATAATGGAGAAGGAAGGTGATTTAAGCAGCATGGTTGTTGGTGCCAGATGGTTGGTCTGAGTATTTCCGTGATTTTCCTGCAAAACCATTTCTAGGGTTTACAGAGAATGGTTCAAAAAAAAAAAAAAGAAGAGAAAATATCCAGTGTGCATCAGTTCTCTGAGCAAAAATACCTTGTTGATGCCAGAGGTCGAACCTGCCCGGGTATTGTTGCAGGACCTTTACGGTCAGATCCCAGCAAATTAAATGCGGGAGAATGTGGGACATGCTCTTTATGCTGAGAGGCTTTTAGCATGTGCTGAAGTTTGATATCTTTGTTAAACAGTCTTCTTCCACATGTATTCTTGTTTTAGTCTCAAAAGCCTTTAAAGCTCTTCTTTCCTGATGTTTCTGGTTTCTCTAGTAATCATTTGGATTTCAGTTGCATGTCGCTTTGAGCTACAAGTTTCATGTGACACTAATGAGAAGAAAAAAAAACAGAAGAATGAGAATAGACTATTTCCTTTGTGGTAGCTTCTACCATATCCTTAAAAATCTGCATAGCTTGTGGCTTTGTGGGTGACACTTTTTCCACTTTAGTGTAGGTAACTAATGACCTGTGATGACAGTAGAGCCAATCAAAATGTGGGACATTATTTCAATATGTGGAACTGGGGAACAAAAGATAAAAATGCTGTGTGGCACCACGTCAAGAGGAAAACCTGGCCACTTCCCCTTTCCACTCACTGTACTTCTGTGTTTGTAGTACTATACAGAACATATAGTGTACATGGCATCACTACTAAAGGATTTAAAGATCTGTTGTGACTGGCAAGTTTTCAGGCTAACATACTACATTGAAAGGTACACATTATTTAAGATTTAGCGTAAAATCTTTGAAGCTGTGCAACTTTTTTTATCTTTTTTTTTTAAGTCTGTCAATCTGGAACCAGAAACAGTCACAAATGTCCTGCTAGTGATTCTTAGCGTTCAAGCTTTTTTCAGTGTTATCAGAATAAAGCTTTGTGGAACATGTAACCATATCCCTGTCCACACCTGTATGTCGCCATCACCAGCTGAGAGGTTGATACCACTGCAGATAGGCAAAAACAATATTTTCAGTCAGTTGTAAATCAGTCTTCAAGGAAACCAAACTCCGCCTCCAAAAATAGCTTCTGCAGAGTCTTTTAAAGAGACTCATGAAGCCTGTTGAGAAGCTACTCCATATGATTTGTACTCATTTCCCCTAGTTCACATATTTATCAGGCACACTAACAAGGCTCTGCATAAAGAACCTGGGTGTAAGTTAAGAACAAAGAGAACAAATATGAAGTAAACATTATCCACTATATGCAGGGTAATTATAGCTTTGGTTCCTAAAGGCAGCAACAGGTTATTCATGTACAACAAATTTATTAACAGGTTAAACGTCATGTTTTACATTTACAATTTAAATCTCATAGAAAAAAAAAATTGCCTGCGGGGTTTGAAAACCTGCACTCAGGGACGAGGTTTTTGATCCAACAAATAGGGTCTGCGCTGTTTCAAAGCAACATCTGAGTCCACCTTCTCATCTTCCACCAGTCTTCCACAACAGAGCGCTTAAGGAGGACTGACCGGAATAACTTGGCAGTTGGTGGGGATTTGAGCTGGAACAAGACGTGTGTCAGACAAAGCATCATCCCTCCACGATTCGACGAAGTATGTTGCCCAGGCCGCCCTTTG
The DNA here is from genome assembly GCA_024447675.2 of Pterophyllum scalare. Lineage (NCBI taxonomy): Eukaryota > Metazoa > Chordata > Actinopteri > Cichliformes > Cichlidae > Pterophyllum > Pterophyllum scalare. The sequence continues at coordinate 49,438 of JAMQGT020012227.1, read as the reverse complement.
CTATCTGGAGCGGGGTCTTCTCCTCCTTGTTCTCAATGTAAATGCTGGCCCCGTGTTCCACCAGCAGCTTGGCTGCTTCCACGCGTTCCTCGTCGCATGCGAGGTGGCTGGGAGAAGAAAAGAAAGAGAAAATTCACACATAACTAAATACAGAAATGCCGGTTTTAAATTTTCAGTGCTAGTCCCATTATACATCAGATTTTATTTAGGTATAACCAGAGTTTGTGTTTGTTCACATTCCATGTTGTATTTGACGTATACTTCATACAGAGGTGTGTTGCCCTGTGAGTCCTGGATGTTGGTCGATGCACTCTGTTTGAGAAGCAGCTGGATGAGCCGGTAGTTGCCCTTGGCGGATGCTCTGTGAAGAGGCGTAGACTCCAACTTGTCAGTAGCATTGGGGTCTGCTCCATTTTCCAGGAGCAACAGGGCAATCTGCAAAGAGGGAACAACGTTTCAATCACAAATTGTTGATGGATGCAAACGTTTTACATCCGGTGATTTCCTATTTCTATGGAATAGCCTTTTTTCAGATCCCATCATTTTGGTTTCAGCAGTGGAACCACAGTCATGTGGAAGGTTTAGTTTAGGAAGTGAGACTGAAAGTTAGAAAATTTTCATCATCCTGGTAGATCGCAGCAGATTTTTTATTAAGAATGTCTCGGCAAAAGCCCCACACCATGATGTTCCCACCTCCAAACTTCACTGTTGGTGTGGTGTTTTTGGGGTGATATGCAGTGCCATCTGACCTCCTGGTGTGTATTATGGTCTCATCTGACCAGACTATATTCTTCCAGTATTTCAAAGACTTCAAATGTGCTTCAACATGCTTTTTCTTCAGCAATGGAGTCTTGCATGGTGTGTGTGCATACAGACCATGGAGTGCAATATTTATTGTTTTCTTTGAAACAATTGTACCTGCTGATTCCAGGTCTTTCTGTAGCTCTTCCACTGCTCTGTGGTCCAGTTCTGATGCTCACATGCCCATTGTTGGTGCTTCTTAGCCGTGGACAGGGGTCAGTATGGGCACCCTGGTTGGTCTGAAGCTACAGTGGGTACGGAAAGTATTCAGACCCCTTTAAATTTTTCACTCTTTGTGTCATTGCAGCCATTTGCTAAAATCAAAAAAGTTCATTTTATTTCTCATTAATGTACACTCAGCACCCCATCTTGACAGAAAAAAACAGAAATGTAGAAATTTTTGCAAATTTATTAGAAAAGAAAAACTAAAATATTACATGGTCGTAAGTATTCAGACCCTTTGCTGTGACACTCATATTTAACTCCCATGCTGTCCATTTCTTCTGATCCTCCTTGAGATGGTTCTACTCCTTCATTGGAGTCCAGCTGTGTTATATTAAACTGATTGGACTTGATTAGGAAAGGCACACACCTGTCTATATAAGACCTCACAGCTCACAGTGCTGTCAGAGCAAATGAGAATCATGAGGTAGAAGGAACTGCCCAAGGAGCTCAGAGACAGAATTGTGGCAAGGCACAGATCTGGCCAAGGTTACAGAAGAATTTCTGCAGCACTCAAGGTTCCTAAGAGCACAGTGGCCTCCATAATCCTTCAAATGGAAGAAGTTTGGGACGACCAGAACTCTTCCTAGACCTGGCCGTCCAGCCAAACTGAGCAATCGTGGGAGAAGAGCCTTGGTGAGAGAGGTAAAGAAGAACCCAAAGATCACTGTGGCTGAGCTCCAGAGATGCAGTAGGGAGATGGGAGAAAGTTCCACAAAGTCAACTATCACTGCAGCCCTCCACCAGTCTGGGCTTTATGGCAGAGTGGCCCGACGGAAGCTTCTCTTCAGTGCAAGACATATGAAAGCTCACATAGAGTTTGCCAAAAAACACATGAAGGACTCCCAGACTATGAGAAATAAGATTCTCTGGTCTGATGAGATGAAGGTTGAACTTTTTGGCATTCATTCTAAGAGGTATTTGTGGAGAAAACCAGGCACTGCTCATCAGCTGCCCAGTACAATCCCAACAGTGAAACATGGTGGTGGCAGCATCATGCTATGGGGCTGTTTTTCAGCTGCAGGGACAGGACGACTGGTTACAGTTGAAGGAAAGATGAATACAGCCAAGTACAGAGATATCCTGGAAGAAAACCTCTTCCAGAGTGCTCAGGACCTCAGACTGGGCCGAAGGTTCACCTTCCAACGAGACAATGACCCTCAGCACACAGTTAAAATAACAAAGGAGTGGCTTCAGAACAACTGTGACCATTCTTGACTGGCCCAGCAGGAGCCCTGACCTAAACATAACTGAGCATCTCTGGAGAGACCTGAAAATGGCTGTCCACCAACGTTCACCATCCAACCTGACGGAACTGGAGAGGATCTGCAAGGAAGAATGGCAGAGGATCCCCAAATCCAGGTGTGGAAAACTTGTTGCATCATTCCCAAGAAGACTCATGGCTGTACTCGCTCAAAAGGGTGCTTCTACTCAATACTGAGCAAAGGCTCTGAATACTTATGACCATGTGATATTTCAGGTTTTCTTTTTTAATAAATTTGCAAAAATTTCTACATTTCTGGGGTTTTTTTCTGTCAAGATGGGGTGCTGAATGTACATTAATGAGAAATAAAATGAACTTTTTTGATTTTAGCAAATGGCTGCAATGAAACAAAGAGTGAAAATTTTGAAGGGGTCTGAATACTTTCCGTACCCACTGTATGCAGCCCCATGAACAACAAACTTATGTACTCTGTATTCTGACACCTTTCTATCAGAACCAGCATTCAACCTTTTGGCAATTTGAGCTATAGTAGCTCATCTGTTGGATCGGACCACATGGGCCAGCCCTCGCTCCCCCACCTACATTAACGAGCCTTGGCCGCCCATGACCCAGTCGTGATTCACCACTGTTCCTTCTTTGGACTGCTTTTGATAGATACGGACCACTTCTGACCTGGAACAGCCCACAAGAGCTGCAGCTTTGGAGACGCTCTGATCCAGTCGTCTAGCCATCACAATTTGGCCCTTGTCAGACTCACTCAAATCCTTAATCATACTACTTGGGAGAAAAAGAAAAAAATATTGTGATAAAGATGAGCCTCAAGAGAGGAGGAGGATGTTAGAAATCTAAGCCAAAAGCAGGTCACAAAACAAAGAGATGCTACGAAGTCCAGGACCTCCATCCCCATCGGATGCCCCGTCCCAGGCCAGAGGGTGCCAACCGCATGTCATGTTTACCCTATTCTGGTGTATTACTTTCACTCTTCTCTTCGTTTATTCCTCTTTCATGGGGTGCATGTTTACATCATTATATAATAGTGTGGCAGTACTCAGCTTAGTGTAGCGCTTTAAAGGAAGCGCAACAGGCACAGCTTTTAGTTCAGGGCAGAAGTTTCCAAGAACAAGCTGACAGAACAGAATCCCCACTACAACATATTACATATATAGCATATTACAGGACCAGCCAGCCTGCTGGAAGTAAGGGACAAATTTGAAACTAATTTTTTTTTTTAAAGATGTCAAATCACTGAGGGAAGAAACTAGGATTATTACACAGAGGTTGATTTAGTATTTAACTTAATTTGAGTCATTAATATTATTTTAAAGAGTTGGTGTTGCTGTATTAATGTCAGGTAATCTGGGATCTGCTTCTTTTCATCATTTTTCCAGAGGGCTAAACTATTCATCATTGTAGCTCACCAAGGGCTGGAAACTGGGTTTTCCTGCGTTACTGAACTGTCTTCACTTGCTAGCAAGCCAAATGAATTAACTTGCAACTATCACAATATATTGCACTTAAAATTTCATTATTTTTTGTCTTTTTCCAAAATGGTGATGAACTCTCTGAGGCAGCTTTCTTCTCATTTCTTTAAGTAGTCTTCAGGATTAGTTCTCCAGACTTCTTCTCCAACACCACTGTCTGAAATGCAGCTCCAAACCATGACATGACTTTACAGATGGCTGTAGACACTAGGGATGGGATGTTCGATACTGATGTTTCGAGCCCACGAAGCACAGGGGGTTCAAAACACTACTCCAAAATCTGGTTCAAAATGCCCAGGTGGCCTACCTGCTGCTTCTGGGTTCGATTGACAGAGTGTAGAACAAATGCAATCACACTGCAAACTCCAAAAAAGCTTACGAGTCCTCAGCAGCAGCAGGAGTGGTGGCAGCAACCACAGCGAAAGAGAGTCTGTGTGAACTGTTTTACAGCCAGGTTAGTGTAACGAATAGTACCCACAGTGCAACTCCTGATGGCACTGTAGAGGTCAAAACATACCTAACTGCTGCATTTGTTCCAAGGGCACATGATGCACTTGTGTATCGACATAAAACGATGTGTTGTACAATATATGCACATTCTGGGGGTATTTAAAAAAACAAAACAAAAAAACAACTATATATTTTCCATAATCATAATTAGCTTATTCACATTTCGCTCCACCATAGACAAAACCTCTTCAACAAAGATTATTGGGCTACACTTAGCCTACCTAGAAAGTTATGTTCTCCAAAACATGTGTTGATCATGATTACTGCTAGTCTAGTATCATATTTAGCTTTGTTTATAATTGTGCAAAAGAGAATGATTGAGGCGTGACGATAGCAGACGTAACCAGCAGATGTCACTGTGGAGATGGGTGTCAGATTGTTTCAAAGACTTGATCTAATTCTGGCAGAACTGCTTCAAATGTATCAGTATTTCATAAAAAAAAAATTTCATTTTCATATTCTCAACTCATCATCACAGATCTGTTGCCACTGCTTTTCAGTCTAGTTCTTGTGTAATTTGGCATACCTCAACCTTTTCTCCCTGTTTCCCTTCCTTAAGAATTGCTTCTTAACACCACCCTTCCACTGAGACCATTTCTGTTGAGGCTTCAGTGAGCAGTTCAAATGAAGGGTCAGATGCATCTCTCGGGTCCTGTGTCAGGTCTTGGATTTTGGATTTTTTTTTTTTCCTGTTTAAGGACATGATTTTCAGATACTGTTCATCTGCTGCAGATAGCTTTTTAGGCCAGCCACTTTTTCTTTTATCCTTCACCCGTCCAGTTTTCTCAATTTTTTTAAGGACACACTGCACACCGTGCTGAGATATGGCATTTTTTGTTTGTATAATTCAGTGTATAACTCCTTTATTATTTTATGTCTGACAAACTGTTATCTTCTGCATTTTTTGTAAATTCAACTGATGAAATTGGAAGATTTATTTATTTATTTATTTATTTTTTGGACAGGCTGCTAGTAAAGTACCGAAAGATACAATTGGTTCTTTGCTAAGTTGTCTGTTATGTGTAGACAACACTGGTTCATCCCTCGAGCTAGATGCCTTTTTATGCTTGAATGATTCATAGGTCAGTGTTAGGTGTCTTAACAAGGAAAAAACATTCCTCTAAAAATGATTAGGTGCAAGGACTGGATTGAAAAGGAATGAAAAACCAGCCAATGTCCAAAGACTTTTGCACAATACTGTATAACAGCTGAAAAACTAAAGGAAAGATAACACAGTTGTATTAATTACAGATTGCAGAAGTATTGCCTACTGATGCTGCAACCTGTGACTGTTACCTCATATCTGTCTTTGGAGGCGGCATAATGCAGAGGGGTGCATCCATTCTGATTAACAGAGTTCAGCTGAGCTCCTTTGGATATCAGAGCTCTCACTATATCTGCTCTGCCTGCAGATGCTGCAATGTGCAGAGGGGTCCATGAGGCCTGAATAGAAAAAGAAAACACTTGTGTGTGTTCGGCAGTACATCTGATGTCATCCTTGAAGTCTGCATCGCGGTCTATATATCCAAAAACAAACCTACATCATCTTGCAGATTCACTTCAACTCCCAGGCCAAGAAGAAACTCCACAATATCGGTGTGTCCCGCAGAGCAAGCCCAGTGCAGTGCAGTTCTACGGTCCTGAAAACACAACGCTCTTTTAATTCCTGGCTGGGAAACAAAAGCATGAATCCCCCGGAGGATTTATTGCTGGGTCATGTGTCCTTACCTGATCTGTTTTGCAGGCGAGCGTTTTATCTGACAGGATGCATTGTTTTAATTTCTCAAACTGCCCCGTGTAAGCAAAGTTGCACACCTCCACATTGGACACCGACCCCTCCATTCTGAAATATAGCTAAATGTCCAGGTAAATGTATTGCAACCTACTGGAGATACTCTCTAGTTATTTCGTTTAATAAACAGCGGCAGCAGTGACTCAGGAAATTATATAACTTTCCTTCCGCACTGGTCGACTTTTTCTCTTCAAATCAAAACTCCAGCGCTGGTGTCCGCGTAAAAACGGCGCTGAATTGTCCACTCAGTCTTTACCTGCTACCATTATTTTTTTCCTTGAATTGCAAAACCACCTTAAAAGAGAGCAATTTGAAGAGAGGCGTTAGGATGCGTCTGAAAGACTGCGCTTACATTTTATTTTGGTAGGCAGTGTTGGTGCCCCGCGGAAGTAATAGACGAAGGGATGGGAGTGTGCTGTTCGCTAAATGATCGAGAAAAGAGGAAAAGCAGATTGACTTGTGTAGTGTACCCACTATTTTTGTAATACTACTTTTTGTGTTGTTTCCAATAATATATTCTTTCTTATGGCAGCCACGCTGGTAAGTTTTTCTAGCGCCGTTTAAAATAAACACACGTTATTCACCGTGTTCACAGTAGCTGGCGTCGAGTAATACTTCATTATCTCGTTAGGATTTCAGGACCCACGCCGACCAGTCATGCAGATATTCAGAGGAATTTGTCAACATTTATTACGACTGTATGGATAAGAAGAGGAGGGTGAGTTTTGTTCTTGGAAGTTAACTTCAGAGGACCGAAACTGGCATAAATATGTTCAGTATTGCCTTATTTTCCAGCTGTGTGTCCTATTCAACACATTTCTTTGTTGTAATTCTGTAATACCATAATGTAAAGCATCAGTAAGATTCGAGAAGGCTGGTATACCCCAAAAAACACTCATCGGCCACTTTATTAGGTACAAATTGCTAGTTGGACCCCCCTTTCCTTTCAAGGCTGCCTTAATTCTTCGTAGCATAGATTTAACAAGGTGTTGGAAACATTCCTCAGAGGTTTTGGTCCATATTAACGTAATAGCATCGCACAGTTGTTGCAGATTTGTCGGCTGAACATCCATGATGTCAATCTCCCCTTCCACCACACCCCAGAGGTGCTCTGTTGGAGAGAGATCTGATGGCTCTTGAGTACAGTGAACTCATTTTCTTGTTGAAGAACCCAGTTTGAGATGATCTGAGTTTTCAGACCCATCAGAAGATGGTGCATTGTGGTCATAAAGGGATGGGCATGATCAGCAGCAATACACAGGTAGGCTGAGACTTTTAATTGGTGCTCAGTTGGTACGAATGGGCAAAAAAGTGTGCCAAGAAAATCTCCATTACAGTACTACCACCAGCCTGAACCGTTGACACAAAGAAGGATGCTTTCATGTTGTTTATGCCTGACCCTACCATCTGAATATTGCAATAGAACTCGAGACTCTAATTACACCAGGCAATGTTTTTCCAGTCTTCTTGTCCAATTTTGGTGAGCCTGGGTGAATTGTAGCCTCGGTTTCCTATTGTTAGCTGACAGTAGTTGCACCCAGTGTGGTCTTATGCTGCTGTAGACCATCAGCTTCGAGGTGTGATGTGTTGTGCATTCAGAGATGCTCTTCTACACATCTTTAAATGGGCTTTTTTTTCACTATTCTGATGTTCCATTTGAACTTCAGCAGGTTGTCCTGACTATGTTTAACTATGATGCATGGCCAAACAACATGGCCAAAGCTTGAAATAATTAGGTCAGAGTATGTTTAATTAATCCCTTCGAGGCACAAATTCAGGCTACTCTAAACACTTGGCTTCAGACAGTTTTTCTCCTCTTTATGATATCATAGTGCGGCGATGTTCCTAATGGTGCATTCACACCAAATGTCAAGTTTTTGTGTGCCGTGATTACACAAAAAGTCTATTCAACAAGGCAAGTTGACATAAATTTGCACATGCAACAGGAACTGAGGCAAATTTGTGATCGCGTGAGTTAGAATGTTTCAACTTTGGTGAAAAATATGCTTCACAATGCCTTGCAAAAACCCATCAGCTGGGACTCACCTGTAGACACTGGATTCTCTCCTGATGCCACCAACAATCAGACATGGAGGAGCTTCTTGGTGGTGTTTGAAGGCAGCTGCAGCTGTATGATTCAACTCTGCTTTGAGAAGGAGGAAAAATAGGAGAGGGAATCCATGGTAACTGTCAACTGAAAGCTCCTCTTTGTCCCGGTGGCAAAGATTTCCAGGTTTGTGCGTGACTAGTCGACTAATCGCCGCTGTTGTCACTGGTCGGTAACAGACATACTAGTCGGTTAGCCTAATTATTACAGTTTTAATTGATACCCAGTGCCGGTCTTGTAAGAAATTCTGTTCCCCCGTGAAAATCTGTTCCCCCTGTGTCGGGAGCGCGCACTGCAGCCAGAGAGGCGGATCCGACAGTGTTCACGGCGCTTCTGATCGTTTTCTCGGTAAAACGACTCGACAAAACTTTCATGTTAATCTACAGGTCCTGGTAAAAATAGAGGCAAAAACAAAAAACGCTACAATAAATACATAAATCTGGTCTTGTGTCGGTATTTTTCTTACAGTTTCGTGTTGTTTTTTAATCGCCGACGCCGAGAGGATCAAAGTGTTTTCCAACTTTTGTCATGGTCACTTTAGCCGGACAGATATCAGTCAGCCACCAAACTGTGTTTTCCAACACATCACATGTATTTATCATTCTCTATTGCTGATATATGGAAGCTAGCTCATGCCAGGACACCAAAGATTAGACTTCCTGAAAAGTTGAGAGTGTAGGCTTTCAGGTAAATCCCTCTCTAATGTAAAATATTATGGGATTAATGAGAGATATTTCTAGTTGCTAACTTTTGGTAGTAATGTCTGTTGTGGTGTGTTTTGTCTGAAATAATCATCTCAGCATATGAATTACATACCTAAAAATATTCCTCTATCAGGCAGCACACCATGTAATGTTTTCCTACCCTATAGATCAGTGATTAACAAATCATCTTGATGTTTGGGTTGTTCAGTCTCACCATCAAACACAATTTGAAAACTTTTCCTGAAATATTCTGTTCCCCCTCCATAACATGGGAACAACTTAGTTTACCAGCAAGTCTTTCACGGTGTCTATTCCAGTTTGATGAGAGGAATAGACACCGTGAAAGACTTGCTGGTAAACTAAGTTGTTCCCATGTTATGGAGGGGGAACAGAATATTTCAGGAAAAGTTTTCAAATTGTGTTTGATGGTGAGACTGAACAACCCAAACATCAAGATGATTTGTTAATCACTGATCTATAGGGTAGGAAAACATTACATGGTGTGCGCCTGATAGAGGAATATTTTTAGGTATGTAATTCATATGCTAGAGATGATTATTTCAGACAAAACACACCACAACAGACATTACTACCAAAAGTTAGCAACTAGAAATATCTCTCATTAATCCCATAATATTTTACATTAGAGAGGGATTTACCTGAAAGCCTACACTCTCAACTTTTCAGGAAGTCTAATCTTTGGTGTCCTGGCATGAGCTAGCTTCCATATATCAGCAATAGAGAATGATAAATACATGTGATGTGTTGGAAAACACAGTTTGGTGGCTGACTGATATCTGTCCGGCTAAAGTGACCATGACAAAAGTTGGAAAACACTTTGATCCTCTCGGCGTCGGCGATTAAAAAACAACACGAAACTGTAAGAAAAATACCGACACAAGACCAGATTTATGTATTTATTGTAGCGTTTTTTGTTTTTGCCTCTATTTTTACCAGGACCTGTAGATTAACATGAAAGTTTTGTCGAGTCGTTTTACCGAGAAAACGATCAGAAGCGCCGTTAACACTGTCGGATCCGCCTCTCTGGCTGCAGTGCGCGCTCCCGACACAGGGGGAACAGATTTTCACGGGGGAACAGAATTTCTTACAAGACCGGTAATGTTTGTCCTAAATGTTATGCAGTCATCTGCCACCAGATGGCGCTATGGCCCTGACATCGTTATAGAAAAATGCCATAACTCTGGCCTGATACTTTTAATAAGTCTAATATCGTTAGTTATTTTTGAAGTTTTACAACATAACCTGAAACGCACCTCCTGAGAAATAACCTTCCTTCCCCGCATTTCCGGCTACTTCCACTAAGTTTGTACAAAGAAGCTAAAAAACTAGAGGGACAAATGTGTTTGCATCTTAAAAAAGTGACCACAGCAAAGAGTAGGAACCAGGAGGGGGAAAAGTCCCAGCATTTTATGTTTCTGTTGGCCAGCATCGCGCGTGTAAAACACCAGGACACGACCGAAAGGGAAAGCATAAGCGGCAACATCGGCCACTAAATGTAGGTTACGTCGTACCTCTACAAAGACCCAGTGCTGAAGTCTGAATCAGGGGTAAGCTGGAGGAGGAGGCTGGGGAGCCCAACCCCCGCAACCCGGCCCCAGATAAGCGGAAGAAAATTGATGGATGGATGTTTGTATTGTATTGCTTTGATGCGTGACATGAATTGAAGAGCAAGATGGGGCACATTGTGTCTCACTTTGAAGTAGCAATTTATTTGTTTTTCGAGTGTTATTTTTTCATTTTTAGTGGTGTATGAACTTCGTTTGCAGTAACGCACTTTCATATATTTAACATCAATTGATTTTGGGTTTTTTTCTTCATTGTTTGGAGTGTAACGTGCAGTGTTGCGGGGTGCCGTACAATTAAGCAGCATTTAAAGTGTGATTCATTATAGAAGAATGCGATTAATGGTTTAAATGCCTTTTTGTAGACAGTTTTTGACATTGTCCATTAAACGGGCATAAAATTTAATTTGATATGAGTGTTTCTTAGTTTTAGACTAGTTGGCTAGTCTCTGTTTTTTTGTTTAGTCAACAAAGAAATTAGTCGCCAGGAACATCCTTGTTTCCAACACAACTGCCTTAATGCGAGTAACTGAGGCTAAACTTTGTTTTTCTTTTTATGTGACTGCACCAGAAGGCATAACTACTCTGGCTGTGAGGACTGAAGCCCCACCCACCTCACGGGTTCTTTTCACGAGGGGCAGCCAATCAAATAAAGCTGGCTTGAAGGGCGGGGAAAGCGAGACGAACTGGCTTCACTAGTGACACATGAACTGATTGGCTGCGCCAAGTTAAAGACGAATTATTTTGAAATTCTGAATACAAAACAACTCTAGTAGTGTCCAACAATGAATTTTAAAAAAATGGAGCTGTACGAGCATAATACATTTCATGGGCAGGCAAAAGATATACGGGTCCCATTTTCTTGATCTATCAAAAGAAAGTTTGTGTCACCACTGCTACACAGTGGCTGCTCCAGAAATATTTTTCTGCAGGTGCTAAGGGAGGTCTAAGCATTTCACTGAGGGTGCTATTAAGGATCATTTGTTCTTTCAGTTCTCAACACACAGACACAAGCTATTTTCTTAGGGGTGCTATGACACCTCCTAGCGACCCCCCTGGCGCTGCCACTGCTGCTACAAGATAAAAAAAAATAACTGTTACATTAACTGGCTCATGTTGTTGGCTATAAAAGGCATGAATTTAGTATACTGAATAACTTTATACACTTCCCAAGTCTTGTAGAGTAATAAAAACCTCTGTAAGTTTGACTAAGCCTTCATCAGTGTGGTTTAATCAGTGCAAGTTCCAAAGGTCAGCTGTTACTGTAAGCAGTTTGATTGACAGCTGATTGAACAGATTAAGTAATCAGTGTTCAGGTAGTTTGCATTTGTTCAGTGTCTGGGTGATGAGCTGGACCTCTGAACTGAAAAACTATGCAGTGTTGACATAGATTAAGTTGAATGCTTTTGCATCACACTGTCCTTTGACTGTCGGCCTATTGTGTCCATCACAGCCAGCGGACGACACAAATCCTCTTCTACCTCCTTCAAAAATAAAAATGCATGGTTCATCACTTCCTGTTACACCAAAGGGAAACCCTACATCAGGCACATGCTGTTCAGAACAGCCACTGAGTAACACATTCATGAGCTGACGGGAAAAACACGCAGTAGTAAATATGACAGACAGCCTTGAGAAACCACAGTGACCTTTGAAAGGTCACTAAAAAAAGTAGTGTTGGTCCATAATTTTAGGGATACTCGTGTTCCTTTTGGCCGAAAACTCAAACCTGATTAAGTCCAAAGTTTCCAAAAAATCTTTGGGATGAGCAGGTTCCGGTGCAGGCTGTTTATTAGACATCTTGGTTACACAAAAACCGAAACACAGACAGTAACATAGTTAAGACTAAGACCCACAAAGAGACAGAGAGAAGAAGAGAGAAACAAAGAGACAGGCAGAGAAGAAAAAGAGGACAGGAAAGGGAAGAGCAAAAGTAAGAGCGTGAGACAAAGCAGACTATCATTTATACCTTAAAGATGGTAACTGCCCACTTGCCCTTGACCCCTCCTATTTTACCTAAAGTCTCAACCCCTGAAACTTGAACCCCAACCAATCACCTGTTGAGGCTCTGCCAACTCTTGTCCCACGTGGACTAAAGAAACAAACGTCACCAGGGTACCTCGATGGTTTACAACAGCTCTGACTGATGGCGTTTTGAAGGATCTTCTTTCAATTAAAACCTCTGCTATGAAAACACCTCTCTGACAATCCCCACTTAGCCAGAATTTATCCCCTGCTAATCTGTGTTACAAAACCAAAGGTGGGTCTGCAGAACTCCACTTTTGGAGCATACCTGTCATAAGACTTCCTAAAATACAACATGAGGTTACAAAAGTCATGTGAACCAGAGATGTTCCTGCATCCCACCAAGGCCTCAAGCATATATGAGTTATAGATATAACAGGCCTTAGCTTTACCTTTGTACCTAATAAAGTGGCCAGTTTGTGTAGGTTATAGCAGCAAAACAATGTGTTGAAATTCTTAAAATTTAAAAAGCTGACTCTGCTTTTTAATTGAAACAGTAAGAGATGTCGTTTGCAGCAAAAAGTCTATTTTTACATGGCTCTACATTTTTCCACTTCTCTAATTTGTAAAGTGATCAGTTCTCATTTTATAGATCACAGCACAGTGTTGTGGTACAGGCTGATGTCGTTGTTGCTCTCAACTTTCTCCGATGTCCCAGAATTTAATCCGGCTCTACCTGGACAAGGCCACCTTGGTGTGGAATGGGAATGCAGTATCAGGACAGGAAGCCCTGAGTGAGTTTTTTGAGTCACTGCCATCCAGCGAGTTCCAGGTTCAAACCCTGGATTGCCAGCCTGTCCATGGTCAGTGGGTCAATCCCGATCTCAACACATTTTAAAGTGTTATATTGATCCCCTTTGTGTTTTTTTTTTCTTTTCATAACTTCTCTCCATTCACAGAACAAGCAACCCAAGGCCAGACGACACTGCTTGTGGTGACTGGTGGCACGGTCAAATTTGAAGGAAACAAACAGCGTTTTTTCAACCAGAACTTTCTCCTAACGGCTCAGGCTTCGCCCAACAACGACCAGCCTGTGTGGAAGATTGCCAGCGACTGTTTCCGCTTTCAGGACTGGAATAGCTGAGGCTCTCTCCATCTCCGGCTTCCACGAAGTGTACAAACGCTCAGCAGTGATTGCCGTGAAACACACATACAAAAATACAGGCTTGCATTTGTATATTGAAGTCTTTTTGTAATAAAATAAGTGTCATACAACACCAAGTATGAAAAGCTGTTTATTCTTGAAATATTGAACAAGGCATGTGACTGTAATGTGGGAGTAACAGATGCACATACGTTCACCAAACAACTGAAGTGACTGTCGTAGTTTGTGTACTTAAGGTTTTTACAATGCAAATCCACCAACATGACAAATATTTGGAAAAAATACATAGAAAACACATCGAGTTCAGAGGAGCCTTTGATACCAAATTATACCTGTTAACTGAGGTAAAATACACACAGTATTACAGTATGCCAGTTGTGACTATAATGAAGGCTTCTAAGCATTTTAGTAGTTAAGCATGCTTGCTCTTTAATAAGGTGCCTAAAAACATTTTGATAGAAATGTTTCAAAACAAGCAGCACCCCACATTTGACAACTTCACATATTAAAAACATGTCCATCTTCCTGAGTCATTTAGGTCAACACATTTTGGTCTTCCTTTCTGAATAAACCATTACAATAAAATAAAACCAAAACATAAATAAAACGTATAAGAAAAAAAAGTGAATAAACAGACATGATAAAGTATTTTCCATCTTTTATCCATGTCTGTATCTGTTGGGGAGCATTTTTCCTTTCAGTCAAGTAAACACGGCCTTTAAGCCTCTCTTGTAATTTCTTTTTTTCCCCATCTAGCTACCACTTAGTTCTGCTTGACTACAGGAGTACTGCAGACTGAAGGCACCTCAACATCAGTACTCCAACTTTAAAACAAAAAAAAAAAAAAAAAACAGCATCACATGCTTCTGTAATGATGGTGACTTTTTTTTTTTTTTTTTTTAACATTTTCAATGGGAGCAGCGGCGAGGCTTAAACACCAGCAGTGCCATTTCCACCGGCAACACCGTGCCAGCGCTTTGAAATGGATGGCAGTTGAGAGCTGCAAAAGCCTTTGACCCTTCTGGGTAATAAAAAAAAAGTTGACATTTTAGTGCATCGCTTTGACAATCAGAACTTTTCACACAAACACACCCGCTCACACACATGGAAAAAAGCAGCGCGTGTGGATAAACGGCTACAACTATTGACAGCTTATATGTTTTCTCTTGGAAGCTGTGGACAGGAAACAACCTACAGCTTTGTAACCGGGTGAATATTTACACATCAAAACAGTGGTTATGGTGATAATAGAGACTCCTGAGAGAAGAGTGCTGGAAGTTACTTCCTCCCATACATTCTTTCTATGTGGTGGAGATAGTGGTTCTTCAGCTCTTTCCTCTTCAGCTTGAAAGCGTCTGTAACGAGGCCCGTTTCAGGCGTCCACGGCTCTGAACTCAGATGCACCTTCAATGGAATCTCAAAGCGCTGGAGTTTAACTACAAGGATTAAAGCAGAGGAGGAGAAAAGTGATGCTCACCCATGTTCGTTTGAAGGCAAAACATACATATCCATGTCAGCACTTTGAAAAGACAGCATGAACTCTTACTCTTTGTGGCGACCTCTGTGATCTCCTTCAGGACTTCGCTTTCCATCTCAGGGTTAGTGCAGATCTCCTCCCATGTTCCCTTTATGCCCCTCTGTTTGGCCAGTTCTGTGAGCCTTTTCTGGTTGGGAACCACAAAGCTGATCACATAGTTCTGATCACTGCAAGGGCGCAAATTAAGAAAACAGTTTAGCAATAGTTAACATCTGATCAATTATTAATTAAAGTGGCAGCTGTTAACATGTCAACCTAATTTGGTGCTAATTTAATTGTTCCAATATCAGCTGATGTTAAAGTGCACCCTGGCGTCATAGACCGAGTTGTCGGAGTGCAGGTGATACATCCGGCTGAAGTGGGAAGAATTTTGCGGCAGGCTGAGTTTGTGCACTGAAAGCTGTGAGTTGAAGTCGTGGTTCAAGTGTGTAGGTGTTAAAAGCTGTCAGGCAATTGTGTATTAACAAGTGAAAGTTGTTAGATTTTACTGGAGCTTGGTGAAGAACTGAAACTGGAAAGGATTTAGTGTAGGTCTAAAGTTTAAGCACAGAAAGGAGGGCAAAAAGAGCTGAAGCGGAAAAAAAAATGACTGCAGGAGCAATGCTGAATCATGTGGAATGATAAAAGGTGGGGGAAAAAAAACACTTCAAGGAGTGGAGCTGTGACGAAGCTCAATACCAGTACCGGGAAAGTTGAGAAGTACTCTCCTGCTACTGCTGGGATATCCTGAGTAACCGTGTCTGCGTCATATTGTGCAATATTATGCAATGTACCATTTTCAAATGTTATGACATCACTGTGATATTGCTATGACTAAACTGGCTACCCAAAGACAGTTTTCAAATGGGGACTAAACCAAATACCTGGTTGGGGGGGGGGAATTAATGAATGAATTAACCATTTAACATGATACTGAAATACACTACACAGACAAAAGTACTGGATCACCTACGCATTACATCTAGAGGAGCTGCTTGGCCATGTAAACCCACGCCATGAAGCTCCCAGCACTCAGTGTTTGTGCTGATGTTAAAGCCACGCTCTGCAACTCTACGTGTCCGAGTTGCTGTGGTTCCAATAACAAGCTTACAGTTGACTGTGGAATATCTAAGGAGGGAAGAAATGTTCCAGACTAACTTTGTCAAATACCACACTGAAACTGAGTGAGCTCTTTACAATGACCCAATCCTTCCACAATTGTGATTTCAAGGTGTGGCTCAATACTTTTGTCCATACGCTGTACATTCATAAAAAGGTATGAACCTATGATTTGTATTTCAAACTAATATACCAAATATTTGACAAGTGAAACAGCAGATATAGCATTTCCATAAAAGCTATACAAAGCCTGTAGCTGTTAAATATTGTAAACAGCTCACGGGTTGTTTCCTAGTATCTTTATCTTGTATTACATTTCCTGGTTCATTTGCATAAACTGATAAATATTTCCTGTACTTTTAACTTTATATAAATAAGACCCCACAAATAACATTTTTTGCTTGTGCCTCTGCCATATGTAAACCTGTGTTTGGTCAGTTTGTATTACCACAAAAATGGATATTATGCTACGCATTATTAGGACTAAAACTGTCATTGATAACTATGATACAGTTTTGTCCATGCATTTTCTCCAAAGTCAAATATATGAAGAGTGAACAAATAACTCATGTTCTTGAAGTGAAGCACAAAAGCCTCCAACTGTTGAATATGCTGTTTGTACTGTAAACAGCTGTCAACTGATTCAGATGTTTTTGACCTCCTTTATTGTACTTGCTGGTTCAGATGGAAATGATATGGAAGAAGCCTGCCTCTAAATGCCATCTCTTGTAATTTTAAATTTCCCTAAACAAACACAGGAAGGTCACTCACCTGTTTGCGTATGCGCAGATATTGTCTATAAGAGAGCAGGTTTTCAGAGCAGATTCCACTTTACCCAGAGACACATACTCCCCTGCCTGCAGTTTCACCAAGTCTTTCTTGCGGTCTAAAATGAGAATATAAAAACGTTTTCTGTTAGCAAGCCCAAAAGATTTGGCAGAAGAATACCAGCCACTGATTGGAGAATAAATCTACACACCAACAATTTGTAGACAGCCATCTGGATAAACCTCTCCTACATCTCCGGTGCAGAACCATCTCTGACCCTTTTCATCCACAAAGAAGTCCTGATTGTTGCCTTCACTCCTGTAGTAGCCCATGGTTACATTGGGGCCCCCAACCAGGATCTCCCCTCTTGGATTTGGCTTGTCTTTGCTGGTGTAGCCACCTGAGTGGAAAATGAAATAGTGAAAATAAGAACACATTACTCTGCAATGGAAAGATACTTGTCATTCTGCCCTAGCATGTACTGGCATGTTTTCTCCAAGCATACCTTCAGCCCAGTCCCTGAGTCTGACCTCACAGCAAATCAGAGGAGCTCCAACACGACCGGTGCTGATGTCTTCAACTGTGTGATGAGAAACAATTTAACAGGTATTTAAGAAAGTATAAGAAAATAGGATGTCAAATTAATTTCCTCTCCCACCCCCACCCCCACATTTTAGGCATTTCTGCTTCACAATGAGGGGTTTGTTTTTCTATGTGCTGACTGGCCAGGATCACTACAGAAATGGCTGCTTCCAGTCAGGAAATCACCAGGGAACTGAGGCACTCAGCTAATCTGAAGATAAAACTGTTATTCAGTTTTAAAAGAAAATAATCCTGACTAATGCCTGCATTTAACTTATTACTTTGTCATTTTTGACACTTAAAATGTCATCTTACCCTCTGTGATGGTCCCTGCTCCACAGGTTTCGGTAAGGCCATAGCCCTGGCCCACTGGGCAGCAGAAACACACATTCATAAATCTCTGGGTGTCCGGAGACAGCGGGGCTCCTCCGGACAGCATCATCCTCACTCGTCCACCCAGCAGTTTCTTTACTTTCCGGAACAACAAGCTGCAAAGACGGATCACGAAGTGTTTTGATTTTAAGTTAAACAACACAATCGCATTTCAGTGCAAGGATCTGTGGGAAGCGGAGGCTTCTTACGCATTGCAGAGTGGTGCATCATAACCCCTCTTGATCTGCTCCAGTTTATAACTGTAGCCCAGTGTAAACAGCATCTTCTGAATGAAACCCATTTCCTGCACTTTGCTCATCACATTCTTGTTGATACGATCCATGATTTCCTTTTTTGGACCAAACACAGGATTCATTTAAACATTTGGTGACAAGTTGGTAAACCAAAAAAAAAAAAAGGAGGAGTAGTAAGACCTAAACAGAAGAAAAACAATAAAAAATAATATTCTTACTGGCACAGCAGCCATCAGGGTGGGCCGGAGCACAGAACTGTCTCCTTTACTTCCCTTCTTTATCCTAGTAGACTAAAGAGCACAGAGAAGAAAAAAAGATTCAGGGCGAGTGATGGCATTATGAAATACTGCATAATAATTTCAATCTGCCATGCTTCCCACTGATGTGGCTATTGTGGCCACCGACTGTAGAAATACTGGACAAAACCAACTTAAAGTCAAACACTGGTTTGCGAAGTAATGCTTTGATGCATTCAGATTGCCATTTAATGAACTCACACATGATGAGTCTTTTATTGCAGCTGATTTGCTATGCCGTTAACAAAATGACCAACGGGCTAAAAATGAGCAGTTTCCTTTTAGTCAGATGAAAAAAGTAAGAGAAAAAACAGGAATGTGAGAAGCTACCTTTTTATAAAGCTGCAACCTCTCGTTTCTTTAAATCTTTACAATAGAGGTAAAGGGTGAACAGTTAGCATGGCACACAGAGTCACAACGGCCACTTAAACTGGACACACAACAGGTTGAAATAAACCAGACTTTTTATGCAAGCACACAATGGTGAGAAGTATTAGTAACAAGACTGTTAAGATTGAAACAGTACAGTGACACAAACAATGCTGCTTACCTGGTCTGACAGTGTCTGCGGGGACGAGTAGCCAATCCGACAACCATATGTGACGCAGGAGATTTCAGCGGTCATTTCCAGAACATGAGCCAGTGGCAAATAGGCTATGTAGGTATCATTAGGCCTGCCAGAGCAGTCAGAGAAAGTGTAGGTTAGAGGCAGCAGTTAACGCATGTTTTCTGTTCCTCTTTACAAATTCTTACACTGAGGATCTTTGGCTGCACTTCGAAGTTCCCACTTCCAAATAAATACATTTTCTAAAAAAGAATGTACCACCTAACTTTTCCCATCTCTTCATGGCTGCATGTAGCCACACAAATTTCCAAATAATCAACTAAAATTCTCCAAATGAGTCTTTACTGAAACTCACCCAAGCCCAGGGATGCGTTCACACTGGCCTGTCATTCCTGCAATTAGGTTGCTGTGGACAATCATGACTCCCTTGGGTCTGCCTGTAGAGCCACTGGTGTACATCACGACAGCCAGATCAGATGGCTGGGGCTTAACAATTACCCTGGCCACTGTAGAACAAAGGAAAGTGTTACTGTCTTGTACTGTGCCTAGAATATAACAAAAAGCCCAACCAGAGCGAGTCAGAGAAATACACACTATTCTCGGGCTGCCTGCCCCGCTCTTGTACGGACTGCATGCTGTGGATGGAAAGTCCTGCTGGGTAGCCTTCTGTGCTCATTTTCTTCTGATCCACATAGATCACATGCTTCAGGTTGGGGATCTGTGGCAGCACGCTCTAGACAGAAAAAGCAGAGAGTCCAAGTGTCACAAGAGGATGTCCAAGTACAAGATTTCCCTTTAGAAATACAAGAAGAAAAAAAAAAGTGGAAAATATATCTTTAAAAAAAAATGCTTAAGTACATCAACAGACTCTGTTCCTTAATTCATCCATGAAGCTATGGTCAATAAATAACAGTATTCTGGGGTTTTCAACTTACGGGTTAATTTGCTAAATCTCAAATTATAATCATGTGATGATAATTGGGGTTGGTTATATAGTAAACAAAAACGTCTCATGAGAATAATCAGATCACTGCTTCTCTTGTTCTTAGGAAAGGCAGTTGGACCATGTGCTGTAAAGGATTAACTCACTTTCAGTTTAGTCTCAAGGAGCTCCACGCTGGTGACTAAATGTGTAACACCAGTCTCATTCAGACCAAAAGCAATCGCCTCCTCCCCAGCGTGGCATAAAAGGTCACCACTGCAACAGAGACAAAAATGACATCAATGAGGGAGAGAATAAGAAAGTATGAAACCGTTAACACAACATTCACACTATCTAAGCCTAGCACCTTGGACTCAACATAATGTGATATACTTACGTGGGAAATTACGTCTGAAGCATGCCTGAGCAGTGATCATCCACTCTGCTCTGGTTTCACAGAAGATTGCGATGGTGCTTTTGGGTTGCTGCCCCAAAGCTGCCAATCCACTGCCAAACTCACTGACTACAGAGTCAAGCTCATTGTAGGATAGCCACCTGTATTCCCCAAGGATCAGCTAAAAGGAGAAAGGAGCACATAAATCACTGGACATCTTTGATCACTTTAAGGATCTGTCAACAGAAAAGTAATCTATGAACAACCTTACCTTTTTAAAAACTTTCCCACTGGGCTGAGTCTCATTCTCTTCACTCAGAATCTCTCGGGATCCTAGACAATGAGCTTCGCCAAAGCGTTGCACAGCATGCTTGAACAGCTTATCAAGTGTGTCCTTGCCTGGGAAATCTTCCCTGGCCAGGGAATCAAAGTGGTCCACGGAGCGGTATGGTCCCTCGGCGCATCCTGAAGTGGAACGGGCTTTTATCCTCTTGGACAGAGCTGTTCTTTGGCCAGCTCCGGTGAGGTAGTACCAAGGTAGGAATGAGAGGATGGAGTACAGCCATATGAAAAAGTGGATTGGGAAAAAGAGGATCGACTGGAGGACAGAGTCTGACTGAAGACTCATGCTTTTTTCTGGAAGAGGACTGAGCAGCAGTGGGGATCAGACAAGTTTTGAATGCTGTGCTGGTCCCAAAGATGTTTTGAGGTGCGTCAGAAGAATTGTGTTGGACGGGAAGAGAAAAGTTCTCAAGGCAGTATTATGATTTCCACAACTGTAGCATGAAAATATTTGGTCCACTAGTCCCCAAAATGCTTGAGCTAAAGTTGAAACAGAAAAGAACACAATGCAATTTATTCATTAAACAGTTGTGAAATAACTCCCATAAACCAATGCAAGTTAATGCAAAAAAACAAACATTTCGCCCAAATGCATCACATGCCAAGAGATGACTCAAAGGGGAAGTTGGCTGATTAACTAAGTTCATCTGGTGGTTGACTTCTTGCTTACAAAAAAAACAAAAAACGAACAGAACTCTGGCTTGAAAAATCAATTAAGTAAACTAACCATCAGTATCTGTGGCTTATCTAAACCAATCCAGCTCAATGCGACCTCTTCTTACAGCCAGGAAGACTACGCTAGGCTGACTAAGAACTCCAGAGCCTCACCTCCTCCTTGCGGTGTACCAAACTGCCTCCGTATGCCTGATAGCTCTGTGGTCAGCTAATTATACAGCCTCCAGGGGAGGAGGCCCCCTCCCTTGCACTCAAACACCTGCCTGCTTTTAAACAACAGGTTACTCGAAAGGTCATAGAGGGATGAAGCTGTGCAAAGACATGGTCACCCTGACCAGACTGGCTCCTGTCCAATGAGGATCGCGCTGCAGACAACCAATGACAGTACTCTTGAAGCTCACCCCACTTGGTGGTCAGAGAAAGGCCACTATAGGGCAAGCTCAGCTCGCCAGTATCCTCAGAGTGCGGAGTAGGTGAAGGAATTAAAACTGAACAAACTAAGGGTTGGAATGGCAAACTGTTGTCAGCATACAAATATTTGCTTTGTGGTTAACACAGAACAAAGTAATTATAGCCTACAGCAGTCAGTTGTTAAGTGAGAAGCATCTTTATGTCAAAAACCAGACATCACTTACTTGAAATAAGCAAAAAAATAAACTTAGCTACTACTACTGTAGTTAGCTACATTAGGAAATTTATGAAAAACAGTCAAATCATCCAACTGGCTCTCAATCCTTACACATAGTGTGAGTCACGTTTCAATGAATCACATCTCCAGAGTACGTCACATCTGTCCATACATTTTAAATACCAGTACACCCACACATGAATCAAACCGGTGGAGATGCAATTTTTTTAAAGCCAGGATCTCTTCCTGGGCTTACTGTGGGAAAAGAAAAAAAAGCTGAAAACATTCCTGTGTGATGACAGGCCGTGAATGAGACGGAAAAGCCACGCTTCACTAGCTTCAAACACTTAACTGTTGTCTTTTTTTCCCCTTCTGCTAGACATGAATGAATAAAAGGAAATCCAAACCGTTGTATTTGCAACACATGAGCATGCGTGTTTTCGCCGCAAATGTCCTCACACGCCCCTCTCTCTCTCTTAATGTAGATGTGATAAGAACACGCTACCTAACGTAACACAACGTGACCGCTTTAGATAAGTATTAACAAAAATGGACTTTTAAAAAAAATACCAGCTGGCTTTGGGCTCCTTCGTCTGCACTTGTAACACGTTAATGATAAAACCCTTTCAAACCGTTACAACAAGCTGTAATTAATATTAAAGCTACCTTCTCGCCCTCTTTATATAATTGGTCGGAACATCTCAAAATAACGCGAGATGGGAAACAATAATTTGACCTCCTTATCTACCGCTCAAACGACAAAGGGTCCGGAGCGGCGTGGCAGACGATGTGATGACAAAGCCGCTGCACGTTACTGGCACGGCGCGCGTCTCCGGCAAGTTGATTAACGTGAGCTGCTGTCGCTTAAACCTGCTCAATATTGCCAACACAAATTAACAAACGGATAAAGGCCCTAATGAGCTTACAGCGGTCAGCCAGAGAGTGATACCCTGCTTTACAGGCAGCCTCGTAGCGCTCTTACCTTCACCGGAAGAAAAGCCCGGACAGTCGTGTGTTGCTCGCTTCCACAAATGACCGAAAGTTACCTTTTGTCGGGACCTAGAAACCCGGAACCACTACGTCATCTGATTCCATATTTCTCGACCAATGAGCAGCCGAAGCGGATTTGCTTTTTTTTTCTCTCTCTCTCTGTCTTTTTTTTTTACGTCCGCTTGATTATAAAAAAAAGTAACAGGAAGTCAGTACTGCGTCTGTCCTCTGGCGTTGTTAAAGTACCCGTAATTGTTTTTTCATCATGTGTTGGTTATGTGTTTAATGTCTGAAGTCTTCCTAAGCATATATGCAAATAAAAGCTAAGTAAATTAACTTTTTTTAAAAACGTAATCATAGTAGTACTCGTATCTGATATGATGATAACTGAGATCTGATAAATTATGTATATAATGTAGCGTACATGAATCCAGTTGAGATCTGATAACTGAGATCTGATAATTTGTTTATATATGATGTAGCTTACATAAATCCATTGTAATAAATTGAAATTACTTTGAATTTGTGCCTGGGTGTCTACAGCAGTGAGGACCTCACTTAGACATTTAATGGCACACAGCTGGTTGCAGGACTCTACAGCGGCTGTACTTGCTGAGGGGCCCGAGGAAGTTTGGTATGTTGACCAAGATCTTAAGCAACTTCCACAGCTGCGTGGTTGAGAGCATCTTGACCAGCTGCATCACCGTGTGGTACGGCATTGCTAATGCTACAGACCGAAAACGCCTGCAGAGAGTGGTGAAGACTGCTGAAAAGATCACTAGGACTCCACTGTCCACTCTGCAGGACAGCTGCTATCCTCAAAGACTCTACCCACCACGGACTGTTTACACTTCTACCCACAGGCCGGAGGTATAGAAGTGTGAAATCCAGGACCTCTAGACTGAAGAACTCTCTTTCCCACAGCAGACTCCCAAACACCTGACAGCAGTTTACAACCCTGGTCTACATCAGCTGCAACTATATTTGACTATCTACATTTTACAATTTGCACCTGCACAATTGCACACACTGTTTACTGCACTATACAACTGATGTAACAAGCATTACACAAACACGTACATCCTTGTTTTCCTTCTGTAAGCGTGGCTTATTGCCAATCACCCACTCAAAACTGAGACCATTTCTGATGAGTCTTCAATGAACAGTAGATGGGTCAAATACAGACCCAGATGCATCTCTCAGGTCCTGTGTCAAGTCTTTGCTGAATTTTCCCCTTTTGCTTAAGGACATGACTTTCAGATACTGTTCTTCTGTTGCAGATACTTTTTTTTAGGCCTGCCACTTCTTCTTTTGTCCCTCTACTTGTCTAGTTTCCTCAGGATTTTGAAAACACACACTGCACACCATGCCAAGCTATGTCAAGCTTTTGGCTAACAGCTTTTTTTTTTTTTTTTTTTTTTTTTTTTTTTTTTTACCTTGTCGATGCAAAAATAGAAAAAAACAAACAAAACAAAAAACAACTCTCCAGTTGTTAAACTGTGGGAAGTTTTTGCAACAGGCTTCTAGTAACAAAGTGCCTAAATATAAAATTTAAAATTAGTTTTTTGCTAAGTTGTCTGTAGACACAACACTGGTTCATCCCTTGAGTTAGGCGCCTTTTTATGCTTGAATGATGCATAGGTCAGTGTTAGGTGGCTTAACAAGCAAAACTCTGAAAATGGTCAGATACAGGGACTGGACTGAAAATGAGTGAAACAGCTGCCAATGCCCAAAGAAAAACATTCAAATGTCCTCAGAAAGCCAGGAGAACTATTGCTCAAGACCACTTTAAAGTCACTTTGCATTGATGAGAATGAAGCATGTTCTTGGTTCTAGCTGAATTATTTTGTGAAGGCACTGGAAACGGCCAAACATGCATTCTACCAGAACCCCAGTGCACAGATGCACCAGGCTGTACCACCATTGCTCAGCTGTTGTGGGCTGCAAGTATGATGTAAACAGAAAATTCTGGGCAATACTCCCTTATGATTGCTGTAAAATTGAGTACACGGAGATAAGGCTTTTTGAATCACGAGTTGCACCATTCTTCTGTCATGGCTGCTGCAGCAGGCAAGACACAGAGGACCCCAATGCGGGACTCAGAGGCAAGTGTTAACGTGTTCTTCACTTTATTAATCACAACTCAGGGTTATAAGATTGGACAGGTGCCAGCTGCTAACACCAGGGCTACTGAGGAGAGTAACATCAGGCGAGGGGCACAGCTGAACATAATTACACAGGGGAAGCAAAACTAAGCGCAAAGCACAAGGAACACGAGACTGTCAAAATAAAACAGGAAGTGACCAAACATAACACGCAAACGCAGCCTTAACACAACCTGACACAGGGAATCTAAACATGACCAAACAGAAACCTAAATACAACACACAGGGAAACACCGGGACATCAAACTAAACACAAGACATGAGAACAAAACATACATAGGAACAATGACAGAAGAGGAGGGCATGGGAAGCAAAACATAACACAGGCTTGACACTGGAGAGATAACACAAACACCTGAACACAAACCATGGGAAAGAGGGAAACAAGAACTAAACATTTGAAAATTAATTGGGACGTGTAAACACTTCGGAGGTTTATGGAAAACATATTCTTGTGATTCCTGTTCTCCTCAGAAGTAGAGGGATGCTTTGTGCAAATATAAGTCCAACTGTGCAACCACAGTCATAGAACTGTGCCTAGTCATTAGTGTGGGTTGGGTCAGGTAAGTTTACATAATGCCCTTTCAATTCCCAAATAGCCATGCAAACTCTGTGAATGATCCTGACATCACATAAACTCCCAGTGTCTTGGTGCAAAAAAACTTCAAGTTCCAAGCACTTGGAAATAAATTTGTACAGGCCGTCCTGTTCATGTCACAGGTGAAAGCCGGATTTCTAAAGTGTAATAATCTCTGCAGCTCTTCCTTTAGCATTCAAATATAAGAAAAGGATACAGACACAATAATGGTTTTGTAAGTTTGAAAATGCACATGTACACTGACATGCCTCTTGCAATGTGTTTAAAAACCCTGCATATAAGTTTTTTTTTTAACCCCTAACATGAACTGTTATGAAAAATAACATGGAATACCAATTTACATTTAATATAAACATCCATTCATCCATCCATCCATCCTCTTCCGCTTATCCTGTTCAGGGCAGCCTGTTGCAGGGCCAACACAGAGAGAGACAGACAACCATTCACACACATTCACTGATTTAGTTTATCCTTTGTACTAACGTCAATGTCGCCCTCAAGTGGTTGGAAAGTAGGAGAAAATTGGTGAAAAAAGAAAACAAAATGAACTAAATTTGTTAATTAAAACAGCAAAGTAGATTTGTCATTTTAAAGGAGTCCTGATTAAACAGATTTTTTCAAGCAAGTTTATTTCTCTTTATTGTGTGTTCAGGGGAAATATAGATTTATTTATCTATTTATTAAGAAGACTAACTGTCCAAAGGATAGACATTACCAGACCAAAAGAAAATCTATTTTTCTTCTGTATTTGCTTAGTCTGTCCACTTTATTAATTAATCATTAATGTAATAAAATATAATCCATGCACCGTAATTATGTAAACAGACTATGAGAAATCAACTGTTGTATAACTTTATGTATCTCCTGATTATAAGGAAAACAAATACTGTAGTTCTTTTTGATGCTGCTGGGACTGATCAGAGGTCTGCTGATTCGTGGGAGACGTGCACACTTTGTTCCAAAAGACTGAAACGAGTAAATATATCTCTATAGTAGCCTACAATTAATTTAGGTATTGGATACTGGAAATGAATAGGTAAAAGCAACCTAAAGGAATAAAAATGCATCTCCTCATGAAATAAAACTGGTAATAAAACAGAGATGACTGTAATCCGTATAGATGCTGCTTGCATTGATTAGAGCTCTGCAGCTTTCCACGTGAGAGACGTGCACACGTTGTTCTAACCGTAAACCCACGCTGCTAACACACTGACACACATGTAGGGGGCAGTGTTGCCAAGTGATTGACAACCACGTGGTGCGTGCGTGTTTTGTAAACTGGATGAGCCCTGGATAACTGTGCTCACTTCGGTCCCTCTCGCGTTATTTTTATGCAATATATGGTTATTTTACGGGGGAATACATTTACAAAAAGCAATTCTGTTATCCTTTATTAATAATAAAATCCCTGCTATTTTTTTTCCTACAGGCTAAACTGACAGAGATACGCCACCGCCCTCACGGACTGTCTGTAGCAGTAAAACATTCGCACCGCATACACGTCGCCCCACGTGGCTGATAGCTGCTGCACAAAAACATCACGGGTGGCTGCTGGAGCTGCGGGTACCACGAATGCAGCACGTTGTAGCGTTTGGCAGTCAGTTGTAGTGACAGACCTCAAAATTTGAGTTTGTCTTAAGTGTTTGTTTGTGAGCGGAACTTGTAGAATTTTTTACGCTAGTTTGCGTAGTTTTATCCGCGTGGAAGGCCGTGGGGGAGTTTTTGCGAGTTTCAGGGTTAAATAAATAAAAGTCGTCGCACCTTTCTCAGCTGCAGTTAGGCCAAAGTTAGCATGTCGGCCGGCACAAACCAAGTTAAAAGCTGCCCTATTCCCACCAGGGTGCTCACCCTGAAGGACTGGTCCCAGCTACCGGACTGTTACAGCCAAACACCCGGGGGTACCCTCTTCTCCACCACGCCTGGAGGTAAGAAAACAGCACAGTTTGGAGTTTGGTGTTTTTCTCTTCCGACAAAATTACTTCGCCTTTTGTCTGTCTGTGTTTTCAGGACTCGATAGAAGAAGAGGGGAAAAAAATTAGTTTGATTTTTGCTGGAAACAAATGGTTTGTGCGTACGTGCAAACATCCAGACGTCGGCTCTCGCGATAGGCTGCGCGCGACAACAGCTGATAAAAGTATCTGACGTAATATTGATTTCTCCTAACGTCAGTAAATAACAGCAAAAACGGGACAAAGATGGGTCCTGGTGTTGAACCAAAATGTGCATGCTTACAGCCTGTTATATTAACGAGTTTGCTGTTCTTGTATCTGTTTGATAAATACTTTTACATCAGAAACAAGTGCTGCTTTTTCTTTTTTCTTTTTTAAACTGTTCGTGTTACTAAATTCACAACATTAAGTTCTACTCTGGAACCTTTATTGATACGACATAAGACTGCTGGCCTTTACATGACAAATGCAGACTTTTTACAAACGTGTCGGTGACTTGTTGCAGCATCCAAACTACTGATGTCTTAAAGACAAGCGCAGTCTCAACTCGTGACTTGAGGGTGTATGTGTCGGGCCGCCAGAACAGCAAAGGGATTGGCCTTTGCAGTGGTGGTGGAGTTGGAGGCTGTCCTATTCCCCACTTCTCTCTGTTCAGCAGTTGTGGAACAGTAGAGAACATTCTGTACATTTGCGGGGGAGGGGTAATGCATGGGGGCATATAAACATTTTAAGAAAAAGGCCGAAGAGTGGATGCCAGGTGACATATGATAGGATGTTGCAACAGAGCTTTGACTTGAGTTACACTTTGTGTAGCAGCACATTAAATTGTGCAGGCACTACTGGGGTCAGAGCTTGTGTTGCTGACCCCTTTTTCATATGGAACTGCTCTGCACAGCCACTGCAGTACAGTGCGCTGCTTTCACTATAGGGTACATTCCAGCCCCCTTTGCCAGCCCCACTTCTCTCTGCTTTGCTAAACTTTGTCCTGGATGAACCGCTCACAGCTCTGTTGCATAACATGTTTGTTTTTTTCTTGTAGATGGTACAAATTCCATTTTAAAAAACAAAACATCTATATAGGACGTCTCCTTCACTCAGTCATAACAAGTCTGTTGGCCTAGGTTTAATTTTTTTTTGGGGGGGGGGGTTGGTGGCTGAAATGCTCTTCAGGTTTATTCATAAGCATTTCACATCTGTCAAAAATATGAAACATGTGGCTTTAATCTCAAAGCATCTTGCTTCAAAGGGAGAATGTTTTGTGCTTTGATTTCCAAGAATTACTGTGACAGCTGTAAACCCTCCCCACTGCGCGCGCGCACACACACACACACACACACACACACACACACACACAAAAACCCTTTCTCCACTTAAATACCATCCAATACAGGATAATGTCCAAATATCTAGATGGGCACCTTGCATCTCTGCAAACATGCTTGAGTAATAACTAGGCAGCATTTTGATCCTGTAGAAGTCCAGCCTTTCTTCTGCTGTTTGCTTTCTGCTCTTTGCTTAGATGCTATGTTGTTGTTGTGCGTGTGTGTTTTTAAACTGCAAGTCAAACACCACATGTTCTTTATGTCTCCTCCACCCCAAAAAATCCCCCATAGGTACCCGTATCATCTATGACAGGAAGTTCCTCTTGGATTGTCGAAATTCCCCTCTTGCACGGACCCCCCCATGCTGTCTGCCCCAGATTCCAGGGGTAACAGTTCCAGCCACACACCCCATGGGGAAGTTGCAGGATCTCAAAGAGGAGGAAGAGGAGGAAGAGAAAGACGTTGCAGGTAAATACACACCTGTGTAGTTCTTGTCTTCTGAGCTTGGACACACAAAACTAAGTTCATGTGTGTGAACACAGCATCTGATTGGGGGTGGATACTTGTGAAAGTTTTATTTATGTTGATTCTCCTGAAAGGTTGGAATCTTTATTGGTGAATTTATTGACTCCTGATAAATTTTCTGTGTGAGAGGAGTGATGCCAGCCAACACAGGTTTTCAGCTCCAACACAACTCTTGAGTCTGAACGCTCAGGAAAAACGGTACCAATAAAGCCGCGCGTGTGACTGAGGTGTGCTTAATGAGTATGAGTTCAGTGACTTTGTTTTGCAATGTGAAAAACATCAGGAAAGACATGCCTACACTGATAAAGGAATTAATAAGCTTGAAGGCATATGAGTCCTGATGGGTTAGATGATAGGAAACCTGTTCTTAAGTAGAACTGCTTTTCAATTCCCGTCCCTGTTTCCT
Source organism: Pterophyllum scalare (assembly GCA_024447675.2). NCBI lineage: Eukaryota > Metazoa > Chordata > Actinopteri > Cichliformes > Cichlidae > Pterophyllum > Pterophyllum scalare. The sequence goes on along the minus strand of JAMQGT020012227.1, from coordinate 19,495 downwards.
AACTCTTAAGAAGGGAGGGCGGGGGTCGGGGAGAAAAACATCCATTACCTTCTATTGTTTTATGAAATTTAAACATTCCCCCTCAAATTTTGCTCTGACTTGATAACTAATGCAAAGAAGGCTCCACTGACGTTACTTTATGAGAAGCGTAACATGCTGGGTAACCCAGTATGTGCAGTGCTAACCACCTGCTGTGCCTCAAACTTTGCAGCACAGCAGCTGAACTGTTTGTTAGCTTCACCTCAGGCACTATTTATCTTTTTATTAAAACTAGACCAGCAGCGTATTAGTGAGCAATCATTGTTTATTTCCAACTCTGTATTTATTTATTTTTTTAAACCTTCATGTCTGTTTGAGAAGCTTTGCATGATTTACAGGTCAAAATAATCCTTATTTATCTTAAATTGTGCCTTGATACAGTTTCTAAGTTGGTCCTCTCCTTAGAGCTGTTTTAGCTACCCTCCCTTTAAACCAGCTCTCCTCTGATTGGCCAGCCCTCACAAACAGAAGCCAGAATCCTGTGCGAGATGACCATATATCATAAGGATATCAATTTTCTTCATCGTATTGGGCGAAGAGGATAAAATAACTTGATGAGCATTCAGAGCAGTCTGAAGTCTGAGCTTGAGACTCGCAGGGATTACTTGTACAAACACTGACCTCATTATTTGAATCTTTGGCTATGTTTAATGTGAGCTTCTGCTGCTGTAACAAGATGAGGAAAAGCGTCTTAGGTCCACTTTAATATGCTGAAGGGTACACCTTTTTTCAGCTTGGTGTCTTTTTTTTTGGGGGGGGGTAAACAGCTATACTGCTGTTTCTTTATTTCTAATAAGAATATTGTGACCTGGTAGAGATGGAGTCCCTTATTTTGGCAACAATCCTCTCAGGCTTTCTGTGGCCATGTGACCAAAGGTTTGGGTTCATGGTTAAGTTGAGCCCTTTATTACTGAGTGAAGTACATGCAGCTATCAATCTGCTCTCCTCCATTCCTCCTGTCAAACTAAAGACCATAAGGATTACACGTGACCCCCTTTTCCACATGTCTCCTTGTTTGTGTAGGTAAAAGCATTCAAGACATGTGTGTTTTTGTTTTTATGTTCTCCATCGCCGGTGTTTGTTTTCTCCTCCTTGGAACTTTCCACTGCATTGATAAGGGCGTCTGTTTTCTTCTCCGTTGTCAGTTAACGTGCGGCTTTATTTGGGGCACAACCACGAGAAGAAATTGCTGGCCGATTGTCACATATCACCATTTTTAATCTCAACTGTTTTGTTTGTTCCTTTTCCAACAGATGACAGCCAGTTTGAGATGGACATCTGAGCTGCAGTATTACCTCCTGTGGAGAGTTAGTCATTGAAATGCCTCCAAGGTCATCAGGGACTGTAACACATTACAAATGAAGCTTTTTCATTTTTTTTTTAATTAATAAAAGCTTTTGTCAGGAATTTCAAAAGAATGAAAGCATTAAAGTAGGGTGCTTTTCACCCTATACATGTTTATTGTACTAAATGGGTTGTTTGGTTGCTGATTCACTTTAGAGCTGCAGCAGAATTAAAAAAAAAAATTAAAAGTTTGATTTCACTTTTTAAAATTTTTGTAAATAAGAAACTTGTACTATGTTGCCTTTTTTAAGTTTGGGGGGGTGGGGGTATGATATTACATTAAGACATGTAAAGTTATTTTCAATGCATGCATCAGTTTTTTTTTTCCTCCCCCCCCCTAAAAAAGGAAGGTCCTTTGTTAGGCGGTCAGGTGTCTCCTGATGTTGGGGGTTGACTGCTGAAAATCAGGTCCTACTTTGTTTTGTATAGAGTGATGGAATGTGAAAAATTTCAAATAAAGGTTGGATAACTGTCAGACTGTGTCTTTGCTCAATTGTGTGAATGTTCATGCCTTTTTTTTTTCCCTTTAATGTTTTAAGCTGCAGTAACATAATGAACTCAACTGTAAAGACCTTGTAACTCTGGTTTATGAGGATTCTGATGTTTTCAAATGTTCATGTATTTTATGACCTGAAAATATGGCCCATAAAGTTTGACAACATGTACTTTGGATACAGTACAAGTTGTGGTATGTCAGGGTTTCTCCTGGCTCGAAATGTACTTTTGGTGGGGGTTATTACTTGTAGCTGTAGCATGGTCACTTGTGTTCAGTGAAGGAACTGATCGTTGGCCTTTTTCACAGAAATCTTGTGTATCCAGTGTAGATAAGACAGCTTAGGGTAAGATTTTCCTAATCGAAATCTACACCTTGTAACAGAGGAGCATGTTGTCACACAAAATTGCATGCTAGGCAGTTAATGTGTTGCATAACTCGTGCAGATGTTTTTGTATACTGAAAAAGGAAATCCAGTTGCACATACAAGTAGAATTTTTCAAAGTGTGTGTGTGTGTGTGTGTCCTTAGGCCTAGATAAATATGCTGTATGAATGTGTGTGTGTGACTGGGTGAATGAGAAGGTGCTGTGAGTGCCCAACTTGAGTAGAAAGGCATATAAGTGCTAGTCCATTTTCACTGAAATTCAGTTTGTTTTTTATTTTAAAAATGTGGGATGTGTTAGCCTTGTATTAGGAATAGGCATGGTTTATATTGATGGGTGATGCAATCTTGAATGAATTTTAAGACATGGTAAGAAAAACACTCAGACATCTAACAGATGATATCAGGCTGGAGTGACTGTGAAGCACAAGGTCACCCAGAGTCATGTGCACTGCGTCTTCAGCCTTGCCCACTCAGCAAGGTCAGTGCTAGGCATGCTTGCTTATTCCAGATGCTGATGTACAGATCAGGGAGAATGACTGTGGGTGTAGCTCTGGTCTTAAGGAATGAAGGCAGCTGCAGCTCAGAGATAGTAAAACTATACCACAGTATGGGGGTGGGGGCATTTCATCTGCTCGTATTTGACCAGACAGTCATCTCAAATATGTAATTGTGGATTTACTGAGTATTTATAAGTTGTGTTGAAGCAGCTATGGCATCAACATTTGTTTCCTCTCTCATGAGTCCACAGTGTGGATTTCATAGCAAATAACAATGACAGGATCTATACTGAATGGTGTATTCAAGTGAGAACAGATAGTAGGCACCTGTGTTCTTCGTGTTTAATTTAGTGACATCATTCTGCTCAGATGTTCTACACATATGGGTTTGCAGATGTTATTGGCAACCGCTTCAAATGAATTAAAGCTAGCAGCTGAGTTTTATGCAATACTAAGACTGTGAAGTTCTTTTGGGAACATGCAAATTAAACTTGCTCTGTGCCCTTGTGTTAGCTCGTCTTACAGCAAATACTATGCTCAGACAGCAGCGACATTTTGCCAAGTGTCACTGTAATACTACATCAGCACACAGTTTGTGTAAACTCAGTTTGTGTGTTTTGCAAAGCACGTGAGAGCAAGGCCATGTGACTATGATAGGCACCATATGCTCATATCATAGTTTTTAAAGGGGTTACTCTCTGCTAGAGGGAATGTAATGTAGTATTATATTCCCCCTGGTGGAGGGTTTATTTTATCCTAATGCATATTTACTGATGTCAGATCTAATCATGATCAATCTATGTTCTTATCCGGCGTCAATGCATCTAATCCATAGGACTACTGAGGTCACCATCTATCAGTGATATTTGGCTGAATTCTCGCAGACACACTGCACTAAACAGATTTTACAACCCAATCCTAAAATAAGCTACAAATATCAGCAAAGAATTTCAAACATAGTGTGATTTATTTTTGTATTTTCACTAAAGCATTTAAGTGGACTTATTATATTCATTGCCAGCTCTCTGTTTTTATTCTTGGACTCCTCAAGAGTAGCTTTACATGACTCACAGTTCAAAATAATCCTTGTTTATCTAACAGTGGACTTCAGTGCAGCCTCTCAGCTTTTAAACTATCTGAAACAAGCAATATTTTTTTCAGCCTTTACCTACATTAAATATGTGCATCCAGTATTGTTATATATATATATATATATATATATATATATATATATATATATATATATATATATATATATATATATATATATATATATATATATATATATATATATATATATATATATATACTGGATAACTGGCCATTGGCCTCCTGCACATTCATGAAATGTTATTTTGGAAAATATCAGTCTGCGCTACTGAAAACAACAACGCAGATGGCTGCAGATGGCCACCCATGCCATCTGAGTCCAAATGAACCCTGGTAAACTTGCTCCAGTGCCCTTTTCCAGAGACTAAATATTCCCCCTTTGCTTGACCCCTCCCTCACTGACTGTGCCCTGCCCAGTCTCCCTGTGAGAGGGTTGGGTAAAATTGGGTTAGCTGATGGGGATCTATTTTTATCAGCTGCTCTTGTTAAAGCCGAGTGGTACAAGTTCAGGATGAATCACCCGGGTGACGATGTAAACAGACACTCAAACACACGGCCTACTTGGTGACATGGATCCTGACAGGGAGGGGCTGGGAGTCGGGGGCTGAAGTGGACCACATGTTTGACACATACAAACTCCACTTCACATTACTCACACTGCAGCAAAGTCAGCCAGCTGTTTACCAGCATTCCACTCGAGCACACGAGTAAAAGAGTACACTGTAAACTCTGATTCCTCGATCTCATTACACTGAAATTAAATATGAGACACTGTTAGATGTTTCTTGGATTACATTGGGCTCATGTGGTGCTTAGAAACATTTCATTATTAATGTAGTGTTTAATTCCTAGAAGTGATCTTTGCAACGTGTGACCACAAGAATTTTTAAAGAAACTCAAAAGTTGAGTTTTAAACTGGCTGTCATTTCTTCAGAATCACTTCACAGTATTTACATTGCAGACTACACCGTCTTGCATTTGGCTCAGTAAAGCTCGCAATTTTTTGCTGCTTGTTGCACAGTCTCTGGTACTGCTTGCCTAATGTGCAGCTGGTAACTTTCATAAACAGATTTTCTGCACACGACTTTACACTCATTGTGAACATACTGTGCTTAGTGTACATATGTCAGAGATCAGGTTTTTGATATTCAGTGGCACCACTGGTTTACGGCTTTGTCTGTTGATACAGGTGTCCTGTTGTACATACTCAAAGTGCAAGTCTTATCATATGTTGCTACATGGATTACTTTGCAGAACAGAAACAATTGCCTTTTAAATTCCACTGTCAATAGCAGCTGTCAGGCTGTTTAGTTGCTGCTATGCTACTACATGCATACAGTAGGCTCTCATGTATTGCCCTATGTAATTGTGAGCACTTATATTTTGTAAAAATGTCTACCAGTGACCTAACAACCTTTGCAAGTCTGAAAATGGGACATATGAACTGGTTGATTTATATTTGACAGTAAATATGATAGAACAGTATGCGCTACAGCCTTTGAGTTAATGAAATTTGTAAATATTATTCTGCGATATATATAATAATGCAAGACTAGGCTCCATAATAAGTACTTACAGTGGGAAAAATAAGTAATAAATGTATCATTATTCTCAATAAATGTATTTCTAATGGGGCTATTGACATGAAATTTTCACCAGTAACAACCAAAGTAATCCACAAATACAAAGGCATCAAAACAAATAACTCCATAAATTAAATTATGTGTAATAAAGTGGAATGACACAGGGAATAAATATTCAACTCATAAAGACAATGAGATGCAAAAAGACATATAACGCCAAGAAACCAGCTGAAATCTGTCCCTATTTAGAAAGCAATCCTGCCCCCTATCAGTGAAAATTAATATTGGCCGGTTCAGTCCTAATAGATGATGTCTATAAAAAGGTTTCTCATTACCAAGGTGCCACACAACAAGCATCTCATGATGGGTACAAGCAAAGAGCTTTGTAAAAACCTTCACAAGCTTGTTGCTGCAAAAATATACTGATGGCATTGGATAAAGACATATTTCTAACTTCTGAATGTTCCAGTGAGCACGGTTGGGATGACAATCCATTCCACCAAGAAAACAATAAGTAATGCATTCAAATGCCATGCAAGACTCCACTTCTGATAAAAAAGCATGTTGCAGCTTGTTTAAGTCCCGCAGGACTTTAGCCATGTTGTTCTCAACCACTGTCGGCGGTGTCTCCCATCAGGAATTGGGGACTTCTAGACCATATGTGGCCCATATGTTCCTGTACACTATCCCAGTCACTTAGTTGTGGCCCAGTTTGCAGCTCACATTCTGCTACTATGAGTTGGATAGTCTCCGGGGCATCTTTGCACAGCCTGCAACTGGATCCTAGTGGTAGACTCGTGCCTCTATGGATCTGGTGCATAGGGCTTGTTCTTGTGCTGCCATTATCAGAGTCTCTGTGCTATCCTTTAAACTGGGCTTTACTAGCCACTGAGAGGATTTCTTGATGTCTTCCACTCTTTCTATCTGTTGACAGTACATCCCATGCTTGGTCATCCATGATAGTTCCTCTTCTTGTTCCTTATCACCATCTGTCTTCAGCTGCCTGAGGTATTCTTGAAGCAGCTCATCTTTGAGGACCATCTTCCTGATGTATTCACGGATTCTTCATGTTTCATCCTGGATTGTGGCTCTGATGCTCACTAATCCTTGCTCTCCCTCTTTCCGTTGCTCATTGAGCCTCAGGGTGCTGGAGACCTCCATGCATTGTGAGGAGTATTCGTGTCTTGACATCAGTTTCATCTATCTCCTCCCCTATCTCCTCCTCCATCTATCTGATGACTGGCAGGGCATATGTATTGATAGCTTGAATCTTATTCCTACCGTTCAGCTGCTTTTCAGCACCTGTTTTACCTTCTGGAGGTATTTGGCTATGGCTGACCTTTGTGCATCTCTATCATGGTTCCCATTGGCCTGTGGGATACCCAGGTACTTGTAACTGTCCTTTATACCTGCTGTTCTGCCTTCTGACAACTCCACCCCTTTCAGTCCCCATGACTTTCCCTCTCTTTGCAACCATTTGACAACCCTATATCCTCACTGTAGATCCTAGTGAGGTGGATCAGTGAGTCAGTGTCTCCATCCACAAAGATAGATGTCATCCATGTGCAGGAGGTTGCTAATGGTCATTCCACTCCTGAATCTATATCCCTATCCACTTGTAACTTGTGTAATTGCCTTGAAGTTGGCCTCCAGTGTTGTGTTCTGCACACCTATTGAGTTTCTGAGGAATTTTATTAGCTCACTATCAGCCTTGCATAGTGCCAAGCACTCCAGCATCCGTGTGTGGGGCATTGAGTAGTAGGCTTTCTTAAAGTATGTCCAAACAATCTCAGCTGGGTTTAAATCAGGTGATTATGGAAGCCAGGCCATCTCATGCAACCCCCCATCACCCTCTTTCTTGGTCAAATAGCATTTGACCAAGGAGGTGTGTTTGGGGTTATTTTCCTGTTGAAAAACAAATGATGGTCCCACTGAAAAACCAGATGGGATGGCATATCACTGCAGAATGCTGTGGTAGCCATGCTGGTTAGGTATGCCTTGGTTTTTGAATAAATCACCAATGGTGTCACCATCAAAGCACCCCCATACATCACACTTCCTCCTCCATACTTCACTGGGGGAACTACAGATGTAGGAACCATCCGCTCACCTTTTCTGCGTCTTACTCACCAGACCAAATGACAAATTTCCACTGGTGTAATGTCCATTCCTTGTGTTCCTTGGCCCAAGCCATTCTCTTCCTCTTTTTTTTCTTCCTTAGAAGAGGATTCTTTGCAGCAATTCAACCATAAAGTCCAGTCTCACGCAGTCCTCTCTGAACAGTTGATGTTGAGATGTGTGTGCTACTTTAACTCTGTGAAGCATTTAGGTGGGCTCTTATCTGGGGTGCTGTTAACTTGTGGTTTCTGAGGCTGGTGACTGGTGAGGACGCTTTTGGCCTTCCTTTCCTGGGGTGGTCCTGATGAGAGACAGTTTTATTATAACATTTGATGGTCTTTGCAACTGCACGTGAGGACACTTTAAAAGTTCTTGAAATTTTTCAGATTGGCTGACCTTCATTTCTTAAAGTAATGGTGGACTGTCGTTTTTCTTCACTTCGTTGAGTAGTTCTTGCCATAATATGGATTAGAACAAATAACAAATAGGGCTATTCACTGTAGACCAACTCTACCTCTTCACAACACAACTGATGGTCTCAAACACATTAAGAGGGCAAGATATTCAAGAAATTAACTCTTGACAGGCCCAGCTGTTAACTGAAAGCCATTCCAGGTGACTACCTCATAAAGCTGACTGAGAAAATGCCAAGATGAGCAAAGCTGTCATCTAAGCAAGAGGTGCCTACTTTGAAGAATCTAAAATATAAAACATATTCAGGTTTGTTTAACACTTTTTGTTTACTACATAATTCCATATGTATTTCTTCATGTTCTGGATACTTTAGTATTAATCTACATGCAGACAATTTTTAAATATTGAGAAACCACTGAATCAGAAGCTGTGTCCAGACTTTTGACTGGTAATGTATATATGCGTAAAGCCAGTCACCAGAATACCCACAGTGTCCACATCTTTCAGTTGTTAAATTGACACGCTTGACAATCAGTCTTAATCACATCCCCAAAGTTGCTTTTTAAAGCCAAAAGAGGGGTTTGCTAACCTGCAGACACAGTAATTATTGCAGTTGACCTCATTAAATATGCATTTAGATTTCCTTTCAGAACTAGCAGGGGAGCCACAATGCACAACCAATGCAAGCAAACAAGATGTCTTTCTTTCTTTTTTTTTTTTTTTTTAACGTTTATGGGTTTGCAGTGTTTCAGACTTTCAGTCAAATTATAGAAATCAACCCTTAATGAACACAAGTGTGGCCACACAGCTCTGCAACACCACAAAGCACTTTCATATAGTTTGTTTTTCTTCTCTCCGATCTGTGATACACAATACTGAAATCTGTCAAAATATCAAAAGAAAAAGGGACTTAAACAGATTGGAAGTGTCTTAGATTAATGTCTGAATCTCACAGTATATAGTGTTGACTTTATATACCTAACATTACATTGTATACAAAAAAAAGGAGGAAACACAAAAACAAAAACCATGTGGCAATTACTGTCTAACTTCAATACATGGATGTGGCAGGACTTGACAGTAAATAATGCTTTTTTTTCTTCTGTACATAGTATAGGTCAAGGTCAGCTGTTACATTGCGGGTTTACAGTAAGTTTGTCATAAAACAGCTATTCTCTGGATGAATACTGTGCTTCACCTGAGCTGTCAGATACATATATCTACAGGGGTTGGACAATGAAACTGAAACACCTGGTTTTAGACCACAATAATTTATTAGTATGGTGTAGGGCCTCCTATTGCAGCCAATACAGCGTCAGTTCGTCTTGGGAATGACAGATACAAGTCCTGCACAGTGGTCAGAGGGATTTTAAGCCATTCTTCTTGCAGGATAGTGGCCAGGTTACGACGTGGTGCTGGTGGAGGAAAACGTTTCCTGATTCGCTCCTCCAAAACACCCCAAAGTGGCTCAATAATATTTAGATCTGTTGTCTGTGCAGGCCATGGGAGATGTTGAACTTCACTTTCATGTTCATCAAACCAATCTTTCACCAGTCTTGCTGTGTGTATTGGTGCATTGTCATCCTGATACATGGCACCGCCTTCAGGATACGAAGTTTGAACCACTGGATGCACATGGTCCTCCAGAATGGTTCGGTAGTCCTTGGCAGTGACGCGCCCATCTAGCACGATTATTGGGCCAAGGGAATGCCATGATATGGCAGCCCAAACAATCACTGATCCACCCCCTGCTTCACTCTGGTCATGCAACAGTCTGGGTGGTACGCTTCTTTGGGGCTTCTCCACACCGTAACTCTCCCAGATGTGGGGAAAACAGTAAAGGTGGACTCATCAGAGAACAATACATATTTCACATTGTCCACAGCCCAGGATTTGCGCTTCTTGCACCATTGAAACCGACATTGGCATTGGCACGAGGGACGAAAGGCTTGGCTATAGCAGCCCGGCCGTGTATATTGACCCTGTGGAGCTCCCGACGGACAGTTTTGGTGGAAACAGGAGAGTTGAGGTGCACATTTAATTCTGCCGTGATTTGGGCAGCCGTGGTTTTATGTTTTTTGGATACAATCTGGGTTAGCACCCGAACATCCCTTTCAGACAGCTTCCTCTTGCGTCCACAGTTAATCCTGTTGAATGTGGTTCGTCCTTCTTGGTGGTATGCTGACATTACCCTGGATACCGTGGCTCTTGATATATCACAAAGACTTGCTGTCTTGGCCACAGATGCGCCAGCAAGACGTGCACCAACAATTTGTCCTCTTTTGAACTCTGGTATGTCACCCATAATGTTGTGTGCATTGCGATATTTTGAGCAAAACTGTGCTCTTACCCTGCTAATTGAACCTTCACACTCTGCTCTTACTGGTGCAATGTGCAATTAATGAAGATTGGCCACCAGGCTGGTCCAATTTAGCCATGAAACCTCCCACACTAAAATGACAGGTGTTTCAGTTTCATTGTCCAAACCCTGTATAACTCTGACTTTATAGATATTTATATGTGAAAAGTGGGAGAAATACAAATTCACCAGAGAATCAGCAAGGGGGAGAGATGACGAGAAAGAGCATAGGAGAGAATAAAAAGGGGGAAACAAATGCAGGATGAGAGAGCTGAAAGTAGCACGTAAGAACTGATGAAGGTCAGACTGGTGGCTTTATGTCGTTAAATTCAGCATGACATTTGATCACTTTTGCTCAGTTATAGTTGAATAATGTGAACTTGCCAGTGTAGTGAGATTGCCTCAGAAACCGATGACAACTCAAAGGTGTGCTGGTGTGCGAGTAACTAGTGAGCTCACTTTTTTTTTTGCTTTTCCTTTTGCAATCAGAATCATGATCTGAATGCATTGTTGTGCAAAACATATTTGCTATTCCAATATGAGCGCTATAAATTCTCTGTAGGCTCCTCTTGATAGTTTTTTTTAAATTATTTTATTTTTTTAATTTATTCAAATTAATTGTTCACACAAGTGCACGTGTGACATGGCAATGCCAGAGATGACAAAAAATACCCCCCCCCTCACATACACACACACACACACTTTGGGCATACATACACAGACATATACAAACGTATACATACATACATACACTTGAAAAAAACAGATACACAAATGCGCTCAGCTACTTTAAAAAAAAAACGCACGCACGTGACGAATGTGCACTCTTAAATCAACCCACGATTTTATTCACTCTTTATTACAACAAGAAATTCATTTAACTCGAGGCTGGGGCTAGCCTGACATCTGCTGGGACAAAACCAGCAATGCAATATGATGGCTAAAACACAGTAAATAATTCAAACTCAAATAAAACAAAAATTGTTGTTGATATTTACATATATGAAATCCTATTAGAAATTAATGTATTTTTGATTACGATAGAATATGTAAATCTTCCATGAGTTCCATTATCAACACTCCCAAGGGTGAGAGAAACAAGGTCACGAATGAATAATTAACCGTTTAGTCACTCCTTGAAAAGTTGTTCGCTCCTCGTGTTAATTTCGTCACCGGCAGAGTGATGTAGGCCTGTTTAATCCTTCATCTGGTCAAATGATCAGAAGTCATTGTTTTTTTCCCTGACGTACCGCTGGTCATCGCTCTAGCTTGTGATTGGATGCTGGGGCGTAGCGGCCGAGCTCAGCAGCCAATCTCACGCTCCGGTGGCCCACTGAAACGCCCCCTCTTGCCGTACCCTTTAAAATGACGTCACGTCCAGTAAACGCGATAAGCAGTGGGTTTCTGGAGAGGGTCCCCATTGCGGTAAAAAGTAGTAATAAGAACGGAAGCCAGACGTGGTTTCTTGCTAAGCAGACTTTGCTGCTGTTTCCAGCTGACCGGGATACTGTTTATTCAAAGGTAAGTAGCCCAGGCAGGTCCGTACATTGTGTGCAATATATATATCTAAATATATTTGTGTATATGTGTGTGTGTGTATGAGCCTTGTCACTGCGAAATTAGAGGGGTCGGACTGGGTTGTGGCCTGCAGGTGCTACTTCTGTTTGGCATATGTTAAAAGTTAAATACTTCTTTTTGTTATTTTTATAACCGAATTTCTGCGGAATCACCTAAGAATGGCAGGCTACTCGTACTAACAAACGCTCAGGTGGCAAATAAACGGATCTGATACTGACTAGCTTTAGCTTAACCCAGATTAATTAAAACGGCGTTACTGAGCAAGAAAGGTTCTGGTTATAAGTTAATGTCTTTATTTAGCTCGGTACCTTTGCCCTAAGTGGCTGTTTATGTGGGAAAAGCTATGGTTCTGGTGGCTCTTAATTGGGTCCAATGGGGTGTCTTCATGTACACACAGCCTTGTCTTGTCTCTAGACAAAGACTAGAAGGTAAACATGGGCTGCCAGGCTACAGAGCTGCTCTGTCACGGCTCAGCTTGCATGCACATGATGTAAATATAATGCAAACTCACTCCTCTTAGGCAATATGGGCCTGTTTTCTGTTTCTGTTTTTCCTTTTCTTTTTATAGCTGCCCTTTAGGCCCTATTATTTAGGTTTCTCTGGGCACTACCTTCAAAATGACAGCATATTTTAACCAGTACTTTAAAAAAAATCAAAACAAAATGGGTATTTCTTTATTTTCTCAGTATTTGCAGTTGTGATGGTACATGGATGCTTTTTTCCCCATTGTAGTGTTAAACTCAGCCAGAAGGATAAGACAATTGTTAGATAAACTGTTTATTTTTTGTCAGTGTATATATAATGGCCTACAGTGTCATTTTTCAGAGGGATTTGATGGATTCAGATAGGTGTAAGTTTAACTTTCCAGGTACTCTATGTGCCTTGTTTGTCTGTGATATTATCACTGTGATACTGTTGTGAAAACACATGTGGCCTCACCTCGCTCACTTATTTATGCTTTTCACTGGGGGACTCATGCAGATGACCATCCCGTACACAGTAAAGACACGCTGAGAGAGTCTTCATACAAGTCAAGATCTATAAATCAGTTTTCATCAAAACATAAACCTGTACCAAAGTCTAGTGGAAGTTTATGTGGTTGAAAGCATGTAGCCTTCAAGGTGAACTTTGACCTCATAAGTGATCATCGTTATTGGTGTCAGGTTACTGATTTGTTTGGCCCCTTTCTCAGCCTTCAGCACGTAATCTTACACAGAAAGAGAGGGAAAGAATAGACCTTTATCACAGGGGACACTTTGGTGTCTCCTCTCATTGTCGTAGCAGGACAGGTGAGCTTCTTCCAGTGTTTTTGCTGGTGTTTGTGCTGGCTTACTGTAGTTTCATTAACAAATCACCAGGGATTGTTCCGTTCCTCCTGGATTACAATAACCAAATTCACAGAGACTGTGCCATCTTTCAGTAGCTTGAAGAACACATTCAGATGGTGAAATGGGTTAAAGCCACAATCAAGCTTATCACCACATTAGCAATATGGTCTGCTAATGTTAACACTCCCATAGTATTTAGAAATTATGAAATGTATCCAGTATCTAATCTGCAGGTGTAACATTACTCAAGAGCCACAATCAAACCTTGGTATTAATGCCACTGGGCAAAGAAAGAGATGGGGGAAAAAAATATTGTTTGTACTTTGAACCTGATTTGAGATTTTCCATACCTGATAAGTACAGAAAAGGAGATGAAGTGCTACTGTATATATAAGTTGAAATGACGGCATCCAGTTTGTAGAAACTGTGTGTATGCATGGTTTTATTACAAATACATGTGGATGAATAAGATGAGCAGGAAGGAATGAGGACTATTTGGATGTTTATAGTGTACATATATATACAGTGTGACAGAGGAATTCCGGTGATCGTAAACTCAGCTACAGTTTTCCATCTAGCATTTCTTTTTCTGTTGTTGTAGCTGCTATGTTATCAACGATGTTATCAGTGATGAAGGCTGGGGTGTGTTTTTGTGATGGGCCCTGATCAACCTTAGCCATTGGTTGGGAAAATACTTGAATACAGTTTAATACTTGACCTAAATTACCTTTTAGATAGCTGATCACACACACAATATGAGTACTTTGAGAAGCGCTTTGAGATCACATCTTGTTTGTTTCACACATTAACCACACATTAAAAAAAAGAAAAAGACATGAATGTCTGATCTAATGTGATATGTCAACATTTGTGTTTTTCTAAGTCAAGAAAAGGAAAAAACAAGTGTGAAAGTGCAACCTGTACAGGCCTGATTGGTCACAGCAGTCTCTTTCTCCCTCTCCCATACCCATGTTCTACTGGCCTCACCCTGCACGCTGTCAAGCCAGCTTTTCTGTTTGCAAAGTCTCTGTGTGAATAGTAAGAAAATCATGCCTGCCTCTGGAAGGGTTGACGTGCGCCGTGACTGGCCACTGAATCAAAACACATCCTCTACAAACATCAGAGTAATGTACTGTGCTCGTCTTTACGCTGTGACTGTGGAGATGATGACTGTTTGCCGGAAGTGTGAAATAGTCAACAGGTTGAGGAATGAAGTGAATGAACTGTGTGATGTATACATTTCGGTTTCATAGTTTTTATGTCTGTCTAAAAATGTGGGGCTATATATCAGAACTCTTGGGAAATTACAATAAAATATGCCACTTCGGACTTTCTTATTGGGAAGTTGGAAGTTAAGCAAGAGGGAACTGGGGAAGTGAAAAGGAGACCAAGATAGTGTTTTGCATTTATTGCAGTGTATAAATAACATTATTTCATGTATCTTCAGTGTGTCTAATTTCCAATCAGGAGAAAATGTGTCATTAACGCACCACCATTCCTGTTTTCCTGTTTTTTTTTGTTTTGTTTTTTTAAAGTGATTGTTTAACCAAGAGATGAACATGGAGAACCCGCCTCCATACCCAGGCAATGCCCCACCTGCTCATGGCTACCCAGCTCAGGGCCCACCTCCACAAGGCTACCCACCGTATCCTCAGCAGGGATACCCTGTGAACATGGAGCAGCCTAATCCAGCTTACCCCAACTATCCTGCCGGACCAATGGGCCCTGGAGGGCCTTATCCAGGACCAGGACAGCCTCCTTATAATGGGTACCCTGGACAGCCACAGTTTGGCTGGCAGGGTGGACCCCCTCCTGGGCCCATGTATGGGGAAGCTCCCAAAAACACAGGTGAGCATTTACACACACCACTTGTGGGTCCAGATACAGCGGTGCTAGCAGTACTCATAATTGTGTAAGAACACTGCTAGTCTTGCCATTTTGCTTTCAACTGTGAGGGAGTTGACCAACAAGATTAGCCAAGATCACAGTTAAGTGACTCAGTTCAATGTGTAACACTTTAGTTATTATGAAGGGCAAACTGGCCACAAAGGCCAAAACCTGTATGATAATTACCTCTTTTTTTTTTTTTTTTTTTTTTTTTTTTGGAACCAGCCTCAGGTGGCCACTAGAGTAACTGCAGTATTTGGCACATTTTTCAGATGTGGAGGTTGCACCTTGCCAGTAGCAATAGGGAACTGATCTGTTAGCATATTCACTGTTGGGTGAGCATAGACTGCATTTAAGTTGTCTTTCAGGTGGTTGCATTAGTGCCTTAAACATATTCTTTCTAAAGATGAGAGAAGGGCCTCTGTGCTGATTTAGCAAAAAACTCAGATATGAAAAATAGCTGATTGTTCACTTGATCTGTGACTTCAGGAAACACTTTTTTTTTTAATGAGTTTATGGTCTCAGTTTAGAGTAAAATGGGTGCTATGCTTTAGGACTGGCCTGCCATGTGATTGATCAGTCAGATCCTCCCCAGTCATGACATCTGATTTATTAAAAAGAAACAAACAAATGGCCAAAATACAGAATTTGAGGCTTCAAAACGAGACTTCCTAAACCAGTAAATGGTGTCTGTGTGGGTGACCAGTGAAGCGGACTATATTTAAATGTCAAAGTGGACACATTTCAGTGGCCTCCTGCAACATGAGCTCTCGTTAGGGGTGCATTTGTAGTTTCTCCTAGCTAATTGGGCTTAGTTAGACTGATAAGTATATAATCTAATGGGGAGCTGTTACTTAGTTACATAGTTGTTACTTTTTTTTTTAACTTGTCCTCATATGGGGATATTATTTTGCAGTATAAAACAGTACTGAGAAGAATGAAGTATAAGGTGCAGAAAAGCCAAAATGTGATATCCCCATATGAGGTTGGCAGGTTTAAGCAGGGTAGTGAATGATTACTGTTGTAATCCTGTTGTTCCTCCTCAAATAGGAAGTTGTGCACAGTGGTGCACAACTTCCTATTTGAGGAGAATAGATGAAAGAAGTACACAGTGGAAGTTGTTTAACAAGCGTTTTTCTCTTTGTTGTAAATAGTCTAACTTTCCTCGAATGGCTGGGCTGCATTGTTCACTCCTTCACTGTTTCTGTTGTAAAATACCAGACATTATCCTGTCCATGCTCACAGCTGCCTCCAATAGGTTATGCGACCCTTGCTTGGTTGGTTTTTCGCAGATCATCGGGGGGCTGTATTCTGATCAAATTTCATATGTCACAGCAGGAGAGGCCCAGCTAAATTAAGAATGAGGATTTCATTTAGCTGCTCAGCTTCCTGAAAGAAAATTCTCACACTCAGAACGAAAACCTTTTGCTTCAAAAAAACGACTTCACTGAGTTGTTGGGTAGTTGTACTCGATAATCTAGTCGCCGTTTTGACAAATATCTGCATTTCTATCAGGGACTGTAATCTGGTACAACTTTAAGTATACTGAGCAAGCAGCTAAGGTTTCAAAGGTGTGAAGTCAGGTCAGGTTTTAGATGAAAGGTGTGTTAATGCAGTAGCAACTCCCCACTGAGCAGCTAGTAAAGTGTAGTACAAGCTGTGAAACAAAAGGCACATTTTAAAATATTCAAAGTGCCTATGCAAAGAGAACAGTCCTGCGTGAAGAAAACCTAGCCAGTGCCTTTATTTATTAAAGCAAACAGTGGGGTGTTACTGCTTTTGCAGATAAACCTGTTCTGGCTGATAAAAGGAAAGTTTTCTGTGACTGAGATTCTTACTGCGAGTAATGTTGATGGCACTGTTAATGAATAAACATTGGCCAAACATTTATTAATCTTTGCCACATCACTGTTAGAATTTAGTGTAAATGGTAAGCTTTTACCTATTGGGCAAGTGGCAGGTCACCTGAGGTAACTTGCCAAACAGCTAAAGCTGTTAAAAGGTGCATTAGTGTTTGCTTTCACATAAATGATTAATCAGGACCACAAAGAAGGGGAGATGTGCTCATTGAGGCTGGAGCAGCTGTTAAATCTCATGCGTGGGTAACGCAGTCCTTTCACTTAACAAGTTTCCACATGTTGGCTAAAGGTGAAATAAAGCCACTGCTACACGTGTGACGTAAAGGAAGATGTCTTTTAAACATTTAAATCCTTTAAATGTTTAATGGGTTTTTAAAAAAAATGTTATTCAAGAGTAATGCTGTCTGATCATGGCTCTGGACTGCTGTGGTTTTACTGTAAAGATGAGCCTCCCATGATGACTGTAATTAGAGGAAAATTGTATAAACCCATGGCTACACTTGAACTCACTGCTGGAGATTTGACACTGAGAAGAAATCACTAATTGCTCTCTTTAAATTCACTGCCATTCTCTCTCTTTCTTTCTTTCTTTTCTTCCATCTCTCGTCTTTGTTTCTCTGTAGTGTATGTGGTGGAAGACAGGAGAAGGGACGACACAGCGGACACATGCCTGACAGCCTGCTGGACAGCTCTGTGCTGCTGCTGTCTCTGGGACATGCTCACATAACGCCATCCCCCAACTGATCAACCCCTATTACCCTCTTGCCCCTATTTCTGTGCCTGGAAGCCCATCACCCTTTCTCCCATCTGTCTTAAACCTCGCACTCCCTTACAACCGAGTCCCGTACGTCTGCAAAGCTGTAAATGACTTCTATAAATGAAGTCCTTGATCCCATACGGAAGCCTCATCCCAGAGCCTCGTACTCAACCTTGATGTGAAGCGCTGACTGACTGACCTGTCCACAGATTACACTGTAGCAGTTTCTGAGCTTGTAAACATAACCTAAATCTCAGGCTCTTAACTAAAAATTGTGCAACACACGAAAGCTACAGATGCACACACAATAAGGTAGAAACCAAACATACAGTATACTTTGATCTCAGGCTCATCTGGTTTGATTCACTTGGGCACTTTATGATGATTACCTCTGTAATATACTCCTGCCTATCCATAAAAGCGTCCCTTATTCCCTCCTTAAGCTATGCTATCTGCAATGTCTAAGAACTGCGCCTGATATCCAAAGGCTGTTAAAACCTTGGCTACTAATGAGCCACAGGGCTGACGCTTGAAATGTTTCCCTTTTATTTGCACACTAGTCTTTTAGCAGATGTATGTATGTCTGTAGGTGGTGAGACAATAAATGGAATTTTTTTTTTTTTTTTAAAGACAGTGATTTATGTTAGATTACTGGTAACATTTAATGGCCACAGTGTTTTTTTGTTTCTTTTTTTCCCTTGACATTAAAATAGACTATTATTATTTTTTACATACCTTAGAAATAAAACTGAAACTATGAAAAAGGAAGTGTTGTGATTGCTATACAGACTAATCCAAATTACCGAAACAATGCCTTTTTGCTGTAGATGAGTCTTGCATTAAAATAATTAATTGCCATAATAAAAGGCTCTGTTTGTTCAGTGGACTGTATGTGAATCTGGTGTTTGAGATCCAGGCAGGGTTGACAGTATAGATCTGTGGCTGTTGGTGACTTGCCTTTCAGCTATTTTTAACACCATATATTTTACAAACACGGTGCGGGAAAAACGCAAAGGAGAAAATTAGACATAATTGCCAGGCAGCAGTCGTGGAGGAGCTGAATTGCAGGACGCACGGTTACTCAAGCACAAACACTTTTGGGGTACTTGTGTTTCAAGTGATTTCTTTTAATGCCACAACACTGTCACACTTTCAGTCAGTACATTGTAAGGAAAAATTTTAGTTTTCTTTTTTAAAGACCAGGAGAGGGACGATCTGAATGCAATGCAATGTTTATTAAAGACTTGCAAGCTGGAGCAGTTACAGGTAAACAACATCAAGGTTGATTAGGAGAAGTGCTCATTGAGGCAGTCTCACTGTCCATCTTTTATACACATCAAATGTCTACGTGACATTACACGAGAACTCAAACACTTAATGTCATACAAATGAGGAAGTCTACTTAGGTACTTGTTATCCATTATGAACTCTGGATTAATAAATGTTTTTCACTCTTAGTCGTTATCAAAACACTTAATTTTAAGCAAGCATCACCTTTCTTAACTGATGTCTTCATTAGGTACTGGCTCCTTTCTTCATTCTGCCGAGGCCTCTGCGTACTTCATTTTTCTGGTAGACGCTCCTCTTTTCATACACACGGCACAGAAAGATCAACACAATGATACTCTTAATGCAGTTTTCTTATTCTAACATTACCTTAAAGGGGACATATCATGCAAAATCCACTTTTTTAGTCCTTAAATACATTTTGTTGTGTACTTTTTAAAAAACTTTTTATTTAAA